>VUYV01000401.1:154738-216798 GCA_008711295.1 Anarhynchus alexandrinus
TTTGAAACCATTCCAACAGAGTCATAGTGACTTTTCAACGAATCCAATCAAATCTGTTTAAAACCTCAGCCCTTCAAAAGCCTCCAATTAAAACCTACGGTTCTCCCAGCACTATTTAAATTAAGTGCAAAATATCACATTGAGTGCCAAACTCGTTACAATACCACGTTGGGCACCAAATTCGTTATAATACCACGTTGGGTGCGAAATTTGTTACCATACCACGTTGGGCGCCAAATTTGTTATGGTTTGAGAGTCCCATAACAATTTGTTGTCATTTAGACAATCATGCTATCACCCGATGACCCCTCCCCACCTGGGAAAGGGAATCGGGAAAGAACAAGGAAACCCGGGAGCTGAAGTATAAACAGATTTAATAGAATAAGATTAGATAATTAACATTAACAGCACTAAAGAACCGATATTGATCCCGACACCAATACAGAATATACAAAGATTATACTCAGCCAATTCTATCAGTAGGAAGCTGTGCACTCCCAGCAGTGGACAGCAAATGTCGGACACTGCGAGCGCTATGGCTTCAGGAGGAAGGGAAGGCCTCAGGGGTCCGGCACCAGGGCACGAAGTTCTCAGGATGGCAGCCATCAAGGGAGAGAGAGAACTTCGCAGCAAACTTTCTAATTTATAGTGAACGTGACGTTGATGGTATGAAATAATCCGGTTGGCCAGCTTGGGTCTTGCTCCTCCTCATCCCTGCACCTGGCAAGCTCGAAAACACTGAGACCTTGAGACCCACACACCATAGCTGGCTGTAAAGTAAATATTTTCACAAATTCAGGCACTGGAGTCTTCTAAAAGTGCAGTTTTCCCAAGTATTAGAAGAGAAATTAGTCCTGTGTCGCTCAAACCAGGACACTATAACAAGCAGATTTTCACAGATTTAAAATCCTCTTTATTTTATAAAACATTGAATGCAGTAACCCTGTTATCACTTACAGGTTAATTCATGACCTGTGGAAATGGTTAGTTATTAACTGAGTGGGCACATAAATATAAGTGTTTTCACATAGCAATTTCACTTGCTTTTTTCCGGTGTGTTGTAGTATTTGCCCACTGCTTTGGGTTTGGATTTGAGTAATCTGGACTAAATTATGTAACTTTAAGTACATTTGTAAACAGTGAAAAAATGGTATTATAGGAATACTCCGAATGTCTTCACTCTGTAATATTTTTATTTATTCTAATTTCCTGTCATAGGTTCCTCTAATAATTGAATAAAGGGCATGAGGAATGAACAAATAACCGAAAAATAACAGAAATGCAGAAGTGTTTGGCCTAAAACAACATGGGTTGTAATGTCAAATACTGTAGCTGTAAAAGCAGAAAGGAGAACTTCCGTAGTTCTGAATTACCTTTATAGAATAGGATAGAATAGAATAGAATAGAATAGAATAGAATAGAATAGAATAGAATAGAATAGAATAGAATAGAATAGTTCAGTTGGAAGGGACCTAGAACAATCACCTAGTCCAACTGCCTGACTGCTTCAGAACTGACCAAAAGTTAAAGCATGTTATTCAGGGCATTGTCCAAATGCCTCTTTTTGCCACTAAAGGCAAGGGGCATCGACCAGCTCCCTAGGAAGCCTGTTCCAGTGTTTGGCCACACTCTAGGTAAAGAAATGTTTTCTAATGTCAAGTCTCAACCTCCTTTGATGCAACTTTGAACCATTCCCATGCATTCAGAGAAGAGATGAGCACCTCCCTCTCCACTTCCCCTCCCCAGGAAGCTGTAGAAAGCAATAAGGTCGCTCCTCAGCCTCCTTTTCTCCAAACTAGACAAACCCAGAGTCCTTAGCCACTCCTCACAGGACATGCCTTTCACCCCTGTCACCAGCTTTGTTGCCTTTCTCTGGATGCCTTAGCATCCAGAGAAGTGTCTGGAGAACATTGGATGGGTTGATATCATCACTTTCAGAGACAGGTGGTCAAACACTTGTCCCGCAGCCCCTCTATGTTGCTTGAAGTGCAGGACAAAAAGGTAAATAAATGTTTGATCCAGAGATTATTATGAATCAGTGGTCTTCTACAGAGTGAGTGCTCATGCATTAGAGGAACATAAAGATACTTGATATCTATCTACACCTGTCTGAGAAGTTTTGTGTTCACCCCTGTCTTGTCCCAGTCCTCTTGATTTCAGTCACTTTAGCACAGCCCCCAGCCTCAGCAGTCTCAGAGCGCAGAAATGCAGTTGCCACAGAGGCATGTTTCTGTGTTTCTCTGTGGTTCCCATCATTTTGATTAAATTACACTTTGGTGCACATATAAGTATCAGCAGGAATTTGCTTCTAATTCTGTCACTTATGATAGAACTGGTATTTGCCGCATTGTGTGCACCAAGCAGCCTTGCTTTATTGCAGTTCTTTTTTATGATGATCTGGGATAAGCTTTATCAACAAAACAACTAAATTCCTACTCTCTCTTCTTTCCTTACGATCTGAAAGAAAATTGGCACTTGATATGTCTAAAATAAGTTCTGAAATGGCAAAAAAAGTGCTTAAATATATTTAGTGTGCTGAAAACATCAGATAAATGGCAGGCTTGGCTCATGTTAACAAGCTTTGCACTTTTTGTGTTCTTTTCATCTGTGACAAAATTCAGCACTTATGCCATTAAGGTTGCATTGTGCAAGTCAAAAATGCAGACATATATTCTTAGAAAATTTTAATCATATAATCACTGTACGAGTCATTCAGATACTATATGCTCAAAATATTTTTTCTCCTCTTAATAAAGCATGCTTATAGGCAAAATCAAGAATTCTAAGAGACAGGATTTTACTTCTGTTCATCAAAACAGCTGTTCTGAGGATGGCAGGATTGTTGGCATTATTAGGGACTACACCAACCAAAAA
Organism: Anarhynchus alexandrinus; assembly: GCA_008711295.1. Lineage (NCBI taxonomy): Eukaryota > Metazoa > Chordata > Aves > Charadriiformes > Charadriidae > Anarhynchus > Anarhynchus alexandrinus. Next base: position 157,613 of record VUYV01000401.1, read on the forward strand.
GGTCATATCCAAGAACAGTGAGACAATATATACGAGGGGATGTTTTCAAACTCCAGAAATCTACAAATGAAGCCACAGGTGATTAGAACAACTATATTGCAATAGTCTGCACAAGCAGGTGCTGGATATGCTACCCTGACTTTGACATTCAGAACAAAACATGCCTGAGGTGAACATGACAATTTTCCCTTCTTGCAGTAGTTGTTTCAGGTTACCTGCCTATTCAGACAGTCAGCATGATGGTACTTAATATCAGCACCTTCTTCCTATGGGCCTGGCTCACTGGGCAGCAATTCACTGTTCCAGGGCACCACACAATGAGAACAACAGAACAAGACCTTCAAAAGAGCTCACGCAGTCTAAACATAAGGGAAACAAGAGGAGGGGGAGCTGTGGGAGGACAGGAGGAGGCATGCACCAAGTTGCTCAGCACAGCTCCTCAGTCTCCCAGCTGCCTGCCACTCTGCAAACCATTAAATTATTTAATACAACACACATAAAAAGCACAAGAAAGGAAAGAGAAGGACAAGGTGAACAGAAAACTGCTGTGTCTCCTGACAGCCATTTTCAGTCATGTAAGATTTTATCTTTACGGAGAACAAAACTTTTAATCAATTTGTCGCCATGCAGAAGACATAAGGGTGACGTGCTTGTATGCACAATGCAGGGGTGTAAACGAAAGAAGAAAGGTTCATGGTTTCAAGCTGGCTTCAGTTTTGGCTGTCCCACTTCAAGTTAGCTGTGGGTTTCTGGGCCTGCTGGTTCAAGATGGAGTTTGAAACTGGATTTCTGAAAATCAGAAACTAGAACATTTTCCTCACACTAACTGTGTCTGAAATGCAAACCAAAGAGAAAGTCATTGTAGATTTGGTGACATGTAAGAGGAAAAATAAGAGAACCTTTCTCATGGTATGAATTTTCAGCCTTCGGGAAAGAATAAAGCTCTCTCCAAAAAACTAAAAAGCTCTCAAAACCCACAACTAAATAATTTTCTGAGTAAGCAAAAAGAGCCAACACTAGAAAGCTCACAAGATAGGCTATTTTCATATCATTCACAAGCAAATAAAAAAAAATTTAGATAAGCTTCAGAAAATTCTAGATTTACTAGATTCAGATTTTCAGAGCTCTTGATTTCTTTTAAACGCCTAAAGGAACAAGCCCAGATATTAAAAAAATTCTCAGGGAATAGGTAACTCTCACAGTGTTTTTTTCCGAGTGCTTAAAAGGCCTGTCACTTTATCTAAATCAGGAGCAGAGCTCCTCAGAAAGGCTTTCTAACAAAGTTTGGCTGTTTGGTGAGCCCAATTAAGTGGCTTTTACAACATGGCACCTGCAACAAAAGCAAGAGCCAACTTGTGTGATCAAAACAACATTTATGAGACAAATACATGGTAGGGATCAGAGTGACAGAAACTCACTCTGGCTGTGAGTTTGCTGGATTACAGGATTATTATTCTGTAAGAGTGCTTCCCATCCTGAGATCTGAGTACTTATGAATCTTAACTGATCAATCATCTCCTCATCCTAATACTATGATAGACAAGTATTATGAGACTCTGAAAAATTACAAGTGAAGTAGAAGTTATGAGAAATTCCCTTTCTGCTATGATTTCAGAAGTTATCTTTGTTTCCTGGGTTGACATGAGCAGTAAGACAGAGAGACATATTTTGTGTTTCTTACAAGTATATTTTTTTGGATCCCTGTCATAGCTCTGCAGCATTTCTTTATAGGACTGTTTTTAACCAATGGCATGGGTTATATCAGGTGTTAATTTCATCCCCATTTTCTTTAAACTGGATGATTTTTACCATAAGGATTCCGAAGAAGTCTGTTCACATTGTAACAAATATCACTGAATATGCATGAGTCACTTCTTATTTGTTCAGGCTATTTGCCTCTGGATATCTCAGCTCTTGACACATCAGCCACATGAAAATATGTGCTCCCATCCCTAGTGCATTTCTAGGAACACATCTGTGTCTGACTCTTCCAGTTAACGTTCTCACATCATTGTGGTTTAACCCCAGTAGGCTGCTAAGTCCCACACAGCCAATGGCTCACTCCCACCCAGTGGGATGAGGGAGAGGATGAGAAGAATAAAAACGAGAAAACTTGTGAGTTGAGATAAAGGCAGTCTAACAGGTAAAGCAAAAGCTGTCCGTGCAAGCAAAGCAAAATAAGGAATTCATTTACTACTTCCCATCAGTGGGCAGGTGTTCAACCATCTCCAGGAAAGCAGGGCTCCATCACACGTAACAGTTACTTGGGAAGATAAATGTCATAATTCCAAATGTCACTCCCTTTCTTCTTTCCCCAGCTTTTATTGCTGAGCGTGATATCCTATGGCATGGAATATCCCTTTGGCCAGTTGAGGTCATCTGCCCCATTTGTGTCCCCTCCAAATTTCTTGTGCACCCCCAGCCTGCTTCTTGTGGGGCAGTGTAAAGAGCAGGGAAGGCCTTGATGCTGCCTAAGAACTGTTCAGCAGTAACTAAAACATTCCTGTACTATCAACAGTTTTCATCACAAATCCAGAACATAACCCAACTCCAGCTTCTATCAAGAAAGCTAACTATCCCAGCCAAAACCATCACACACATCTTGTTCTGGAGCTCCACGAAAATCATGGGAATTACAGAAAAGTTTTTCTCCCTTCCAGCTTGAATGCACAGCAAGCCTAAAGAAAGAGAAAACTATCCAAGATTTACAAAAACACAACTGAAATGAACATTCTGCCCTTTTTGTGTGTCCAGAAGTGTAAGAAAACAGATGGGATACACCTGTGTATTGAATTATAATTTTATTTGAGATTCAAGCTGATCTTGTTTTGTCTGAAATTCCTGGTTTAAGAACAAGGTTAAAAGAATACATGAAAGTCTAACTCACATGAAAAGCTGTGTTGCAAACTCACAGTCCAGCTTTTCCACTTGTGTCAGGCACGTGTAGAGCACTTGTTCAAAGACTCAAAAAAATTAGATTCTTCCATTCTTTCTTTGCCTAAGCACGAAGTTTGAAAAAAACAGCACATCAGGGGTCAGAAGTTAGCAACCAAAATATGGTCAGAAAGCTTCCTAAATCACCACAGCCTTAATAAACTTCATGAGTTGACCTGGGAAGAGGAGGTCAGTCACACTCTTTGCTCTTTCTCTCTCTTCATTGTCTTCGATTTGCTGGTCACAAAGGCCTCTCCTCTTGGTTTCCTGTAATCCCTGGCTCATGACCAATCTAGAATTTGACCTTTCTCAACATGGAAAATGTAACACATAGCTTTTGCTTTTTTCTCTTTGAATGGCAGAATTTCATGGGTTTTGTTGTACTCTTTCATGTATTGCCATCACACATTATTTCACCCGATCATGATTGAGTTTACTGAGTTGTTGTTTTCCTGTTAGATTTGCAGTGAACACAAAAAAAGTCTTCTTTGTTTCCAGTCCACATGCACTGACTCAGTGTAGGGAAACATTTTGAAGTGTAAGAAAAGCATTTCATTCTGAGAATAAGTGTCCCAGAGAAACAATATTTTTTTTTTAAATCTGGGCTCACCGTAAAGAAAAAAAAAAGCTATACACAAAAATCAGGTTCAAATCTGAATGTGAATTGAGATTGGTCCCTTGTCAACATCTGCTTTGATTTCTGATTTCTCAGTAAAACTCTGTCGCAGGTGCTGTCACGATATGCTTCCAATAGCTCATCCCAGTCTGGACTCAATATTACTGACACACGCATGATGCACGGGCAATCCTCTGGGTGCTAAGGTTCCACGGACCTTAGCACTTGCAGGGAGAAGCATGACCATAGACGGCTATTTCTGTGTAATACATAGGAGGTCCACCACTTCTGAGTACAACAGCAAAGCCAGCAACTCCTAAAGAGTATGGAGAGGTTGTGTCAAGTTTTCAAACCTGCACATAAAGCTAAATTTCAGTGATTATCATTAATGATTACCATTTAAAAAAACAAACAAACAAACAAACAAACCCACCCCAAAAAACAAAGTCCAAAACAACAGACAAATGGAAAAAGAATAAGAAAAGAAAAAGGAAAAGGACAGGGTAAAGGAAAGGGAGAAAGAGAAAGAAAAGGAGAAGGGGAAGGAAAAGGAAAAAGAAGACAATTCTTGCAATCTCTATACATAGGAGCAAGGTATATTCTCACATCAGGGCATATAAATTGTGGTTTTTTTGAGGGGACAAAGAACAATTTTTTGAACTTTGAATTATGGAAACTGCTACAGAGAAATGAACTTTGGTACAAAATAAATGTCCAGGCACTCTAGCTTCCCTAACAATACTTGGCAAATTACTGCATTCCTCAAGCCTTAATAACAGAAACATATTCATTAGTTTAAAAAATTGTCTTGTCGTCTACGTTTGGATTTTCTACTGGGAAAAAAAAAAAAGAGGTTTTAAACTCATAGCCTTGTTTATGACAAATTTGTATTTCTAAAAGAGATTTTTCTTTTCACAATAATCAGCCAAAGATCTTACTGAATTCTAACATGGGAAAACAAATCCATTGGGGCAACATGTGTTAGCACATCTTAGACAGATTAAATGCCTCCAGCAATATTTGAGTACATGAGTGTCAGGTACAAATAAAAGGTGGGAAACTGAGTCTTTTCTCATTAAGTATTTTAATTTATTTAAATTGTCAAGCTTAAAAGAAAAATTGTTCATTCACACATAAAGTGCTGAAAGTTGCCCAAATAACTGAAAGGATATTTTCTTCCTTTCAATTGTTCCCATAGTATTTCCCTCTTAATAAAATCTTTTAACCAAAGAAAAACATGATAGAAGAATATCTTTTGTCACAGTAGATGTCCAGTCAGGAAAGACATAGCAAAAATAACGTGCAGGGAAGCTAGTTCAGCTTTTTAAAGGCAACTTAGTTATTTAGCTCGAGTTGTAGAGCATCTCTTTTAAGTCACAGGATGTCTTTAAAACTGAGCAGGGGAAAAGAAGTGGATGTTACCTGGGATTACTATTTCACAGAAAAAACAAAACACCTTTTAGAGCTCTGTGTGTGTTTTGGGTGTATTTTTCATGCAGCATGAAACCCAGGGAATAGGAAATCTAACTGCTCTCCTGCTTCTCCAAAGCTCATTTGTGCTTATCCAAATTGCCTTCAGCACACACTATACTACAGCTGACATATGTTTCAAGAAGCCTTACTTGATGCTCTTGTCTGTCACCAAAAAAACTGTTATCTTGGATGTCCAGGAACTAAACTGTCAGGCAAGGGTAAGCACCTAAGCACCACGTGTATCTGCCTTTTAAATACCTCCAGGGATGGTGATTCCACCCCTTCCCTGGGCAACTTGTTCCAATGCTTGACAATCCTTTCACTGAAGAATTTTCTCCTAATATCCAATCTAGACCTCCCCTGGTGTATCTTGAGGCCATTTCCTCTTGTCCTATCACTTGTTACTTGGGAAAAGAGATCTACCCTCCTTTCAGGTAGTTGTAGAGAGCGATAAGGTCTCCCCTCAGCCTCCTTTTCTCCAGACTAAACAATCCCAGTTCCCTCAGCTGCTCCTCGTAAGACTTGTGCTCTAGACCCCTCACCAGCTTCCTTGCCTTTCTCTGGACATGCTCCAGCACCTCAATCTGCTTCCTCAATCACAGAAAAATTCTTTGGTCCACTCTGCTCACATACTTCTTATCAGGTTGTTTTTTTATCACTTTATATTATGCATATTGATGTATCCTTCCAATATCTCCTCTCTCTTTTCTACATGTTTGTCTTTTCTAAACAGATCTCTTGTGATCTTCCATGCATCTAGCATTATTCCATGTCTCATGATGAGCTTCCTATAACCAGTTATTACTCATTCTCACATCAATAGTTTCATCCCTTATTATTCCCTGTGCAGAAACTCCCTGAAACTTCATCTGTCCCATTAGACTCTCCTTTTCTGTGTACTTCTGAGGTACCAAAGAGCTGATATCTTTGGGGATCCCAGGGAATTGGAATCTTCCCTCATAAACTGCTGTTCCAGTATATTCACCCACTTGCCTGTTATTGAACAGTCACGTCTTGCTGTCTACACAGATTCCAACTTCCTGAGAGTGAAGTCATGCATAGTATTCTGTGTTTTCATGATGCTTAGCACTGTGTGATTGTGGCTGTGGTTACAGCTTATTAATTCTAGGATGCTACTGCTAAAAAAATAATAGAGCTCGTGTAGACTATCTGCCTTCTAGTTCTGTTTCTAATGACAAATTTTCTTGAGAAATATATTACTGGCCAAAGTGCATGCCAGTTCATTATCAGTTCAGCAACCTGCATGGCAAATCAAACACTAAATCAGCATTTTTTAGTCTGAATGAACACTATGTCAGATAAGAGAAGTGAAAAGAAAAGGCATGCAAACTACAATGGTCAGCTGACTTCTAATAGCAGTACTTCACCATGAAAAAGAGATTTTCTTGTGGAAATATGCAGTGCTGATTTTGGAATGTCTGTCATTCTAAACCATGTAGCTGGTTAAAGGATTCACGACTGCAGAAAGTTATTAATTAATTTGAAAGAGATCATTTCTAAGCACCAGAAGAAAGGAAAAAAGAAAGATTTCAAAAAGAGCTGTGACTATAATACATTCTCCAGATATTGGCAGTTTTACACTGATGGGGTAACTTTTGTGACTGGGAATGAAAAAGTAATTTTAAGTCACACCCTCAGTTCTTCTACAATTCATTTAACGAGATGGCAATAGCAGAGGTGGTTCTGTACTGCTTTCTAAAACCAAAGCAAAATTAAGGAATGCTTTGTTTGTAACAGCAACATAGTGAACTGTGGCAAAAGGGACATGATTACATCTTTAAAAGCGGTCTCTGTTTTTCCACCTCACTCCTCTACACACAATCCAGGTAGATTTTGTGACCTACTTCTCTTTAAGAAACAGAACGTTATATTACCATTATATCCTGAAAGAGACCGCCCTTGGCCAAGCAAACACCATAGTCAATGGGAAACTTCATGAAATTTGACAGATGTTTACTATTAAGATACATTAACATTTTTGGTTCTTTGTGCAAGGATCATTCCATTTGAATTATTAATAGTTTTCCATTGCAATACAGAATAAATGTTCGATTCCTAGTTAATCCAGTTTTCTCAGAACCAGAGCACATACCTGTGAGGCAGGGAGCCTTTTGCAATAATGTTTTGCAAGCATGTAGTCTAAATTTCCCCCCTGCTTTACTTCAGTGTTGCTGAGAACAGATTCCATCCAATTTACTTATGCAGTAGCTTCCAAAATTTGTAAGTTCACAGGTCAAGTGAGAGGTCACAGTTCATAGGGCAGGTGAAAATCTACAATGTGTTAGAGCAAATAGACGAAAAAAGTATAGGTGGAAACAGACACGCATATCTATATATTCAAACTACAGAGTTCCCACACTTTAATATGTGTTAACCTTCCATAAGCTTGTTTCCACAAGCTGAGTTTACTTAGTTTTTCTTTTGTTCTTCCAAGCAGCTGAAGAACTGCATTTCTATTGCCATTTTCATGAACCATTTAATCTTAAACAGTAAGAAGCATCATAAAATACTGAAATACAGGTAATTAAAAAAATTCTGCTCAACCTGGCATTTAAAAAAAAGTAAATTGCTTATATAATTTTTACTACTATTTTATTTTTTAAAAAGACCAAGAAGGTGCTCAATGATTTAAAAAAAAAAGATTCTTAAAACATGTCTAAACTTGAGTTTCTCCCATTACATTGGGGTGTGTTATTTTTCTTGAACTGTTCCTACAAAAACCTTTTTCTCATGGTTATAGCAAGAATGGTTATATATATCTAAAGAAGGGCAAATACCCTGCCAAAACATGTTAGTGTGTTTGGCATTCACCCATTACACAAGAAATAAATCAGTCCTAACATTAGTTAATAGCCCACAGAGGGGAAAAAACCTTTGACATATTTGTTTCACTATACTTCAACAAATGGAGAGTTTGTTTACATTTTGAGGAAAAAGAGAACAAATATAGCTTAGAAAATACTAACACTGATTTCTCAGCCTTCTGGCTGTTCTTCCCGGAGAACATCTTGATTTTACACGCTGAAGTCTTCTCATGTTTTCACCTTCCTGTATGTAACTATAAATCTGCTTGAAACCTAGTTTTCAGTCGAGACACACAAGAGCAGCTTGATTTTAAGCCTGCTCTTCGACACTGGTCTGTCAGAATCTATCCACCAAGCTGTCTTCTCCTTCATTGTAATCGGTTCTCTGATCTGAACTGTTCTCTTCACCTATATAATGGACTACAATATGCATGAAAGTGTAGGCTCTATTTTGTCACATTTTTGTCAAGTGCCTTCAATACCCCAGCACTGAGTTTGGATTGTTCTCAGTCTAGAATAAATTCTGATTCAAAAGGTCTGTTCACCAGTGCTTAAAATGTTGTCAGACACTATTGCTCCGAAAGCAAACAGGCTTTCCTTGTGCGATGCGCTTCTGGTTGGTGTACAGCATTGACTTTTTGGTGCAATTGCAGCTCGTGAAATTCAGATATGCCAGTCACAGAATATGAAATTTTAGTGGTATACAGCCTTAGCTGGATCAGACAATTTAAGTCAGACAGAAATGGATAAAGTATTACATCCAGTACCATATGTGCAATGAATGGGATGAGAAAGTATCTTGGAAAAGCTGTGGGGACAATGATTACTTTTTGTTCATGGTTAATTTCTGAGCACGTTACAGATGCGGTCCAGCCCAATATTTAGCTCCAACTTTGTACAAGAAAGGCTCTTTTCAGCTTGCTTGATTTTCATAAAAATCCACAAGGTTTACTTGCTCCTTTGCACAGTTTTGCTCTGTTGCTTATGTTCCACTGTGTCCCCTTAAAACAGACAAAAATCTTAGAAAGTAATATGGAAAAAAAAAGGATATTTAAAAAAAAAAAAACAAAACCAAACCAAAACAAACCCACAGCAACAATGAAAAAAGCAACAGGAATACACCAAAGCCTTACGCAATGCAGGGGAAAACACCTTGAACAAGATAACCAACAGATGCTCTAGAATATGGAAGGCATATGAAAGTATTTAGTGGATTGAGGAATGCTGAATCTTCTAGATGCCTGAGACAGATGAGCTCTTCCTCCAAACTTTAACAACAGGGCCAGCTGAAAAAGCAGTCTTTTTCCACAAAGGGTTATTTGTTGAATTTGCCAACTCTCAATCAAATTCTGGGTTTGGGCTTCAATATGTGAATGAAATACCTAATGTTTTTACTTGGAAAGTACACTTTTTCTTAGCATTCAATATATATGAAAACTTTGAATATAGGGGAAGAAATTGTTCATGTGTATATACTTATTCTAGTAGAATGCATACTGCATCATTCAAAGATTCTGAATTGGTCGTCTCATATTGCTCACAGTTTGCAGGAAAGATCCGAAATAGTGACCAAAGTTTTACAGTATTGAATTTCATACATAGCCTCTGCTCAGCCTAAAAAGGCTTGCCAGCATGTTTTCTTGTCTCCTGATTTGCTCACCTGTTGATTAAAAGGTGCTATATACCTGCTTTTTCATTTCTTTAAAGGTCATCTTTTTCAGCAGCTGGAAGCATGTGCTTTTTCATAGAATCATAGAATCATAGAACGGTTTAGGTTGGAAAGGACCTTGAAGATCATCGAGTTCCAACCCCCCTGCCATAGGCAGGGACACCTCCCACTAGAACAGGTTGCCCAAGGCCACGTCCAGCCTGGCCTTGAACACTTCCAGGGTTGGGGCCTCAACATCTTCTCAACAACTTCAACAATTTCATCTTACACACTTCTTTTGATGCAGCCCAAGATGCGGTTGGCCTTCTGGGCTGCGATCGCACATTGCTGGCTCATGTTGAGCTTCTCATCAATCAGCACACCCAGGTCCTTCTCCTCAGTGCTGCTCTCCAGCCATTCCCCGCCCAGCCTGTATTTGTGCTTGGGATTGCCCCGACCCAGATGTAAGACCTTGCACTTGGCCTTGTTAAACTGCATGAAGTTGGCTTGGGCCCACCTCTCCAGCCTGTCCAGGTCCCTATGGATGGCATCCCTCCCCTCCAACGTGTCTACCTCGCCAAACAGCTTGGTATCATCAGCAAACTTGCTGAGGGTGCACTCGACCCCACTGTCCATGTCTCCGACAAAGATGTTGAACAGTACAGGTCCCACTACCGACCTCTGAGGAACGCCACTTGTCACTGGTCTCCACTTGGACATCGAGCTGTTGACCGCAACTCTTTGAGTGCAACCGTCCAGCCAGTTCTTTATCCATCGAGTGGTCCATTTGTCAAATCCATGTCTCTCCAATTTAGAGACCAGGATATCGTGTGGGACAGTGTCAAATGCCTTGCACAAGTCCAAGTAGATGACATCAGTCGATCTTCCTTTGTCCACCGCCGTTGTGACCCCTTCGTAGAAGGCCACCAAATTAGTCAGGCATGATCTGCCCTTGGTNTCAGGTTCCTCAGGTGGTCCCGCACTTGATCTTCTCCTACAGTGGGCGGTTCTCCCTTTTCCCAATCCTGGCTTTTGCATTCTACGTCATGGGCAGTGCGGCTGCAGTCCTTGCCAGTGAAGACTGAGGCAAAAAAGTCATTGAGTACCTCAGCCCTGTCTCTGTCCCGGGTAACCAGTTCTTGTGTTTCCTTCCAGAGAGGGCCCACATTTTCCCTAGTCTTTCTTTTCTCACTGACATACTTAAAGAAAGATTTCTTGTTTGTCTTAATATCCCTTGCCAGATCTAGTTCTATCTGGGCTTTATCTTGTCTAACCCGATCCCTGGCTGCTCAAACGATTCCCCTGTATTCCTCCCAGACTACCCACCCCTGTTTCCACTCCCTTTAGGCCTCTTTTTTCCTTCTGGTCATGTCCAGGAGCTCCTTATTCATCCATGCAGGCCTCCTGGCTTTTCTGCCTGCCTTCCTCTTTGTAGGGATGCACTGGTTCTGGGCTTGGAGGAGGTGGTCCTTGAATATTAACCAACTTTCTTGGTCCCCTCTTCCCTCCAGCGCTTCATCCCACGGCACCATACCAATCAGATTCTTCAAGAGGCCAAAGTCAGCTCTCCCAAAGTCCAGGGTCGCTAGCCTGCTGTGTACCTTCCTCGCTGCCTCGAGGATTTTGAACTCGACCATTTCATGGTCGCTACAGCCCAGGCTGCCCATGAGTTTGACACTGTCTACCAGCCCCTCCCTGTTGGTAAGCACAAGGTCCAGCATAGCTCCTTTCCTCATTGGTTCCTCAACCATTTGGAGAAGGAAATTAATTTTGGTTAAGAAAGCTTGCTGACAATTCAAATAAATCTGTAAATTTTTTTTTTGACATTATGTTTTTCAGGGGCAACTTTTTTTTAGCAAAAAAAAAAAAATTGTAGTTATAAATTTCTTTTCCTCAGAGTTAGTTAGAAGTTTTGGCCTGTGTCTCATACTGACTGGCAATGCTGCAATGCTCAGTCCTGACCTGTGAGTTAAAAAGCTCAAAGAGGCTTTTGATTACCTGATCTTTCTAAGATATTAAGTTGAACCCCATGTAAGGTGTTCCCAGTTAGCCATGTAAAAATGGGACAACCACGATTGTTAGTCATACCTAGAAAAATTTATCCTTTCGAAAATGGAGACAATCACAGAAGTACCTGTTTTACTATTAGTTCCTAAATTAAAGCAGAAAACTCTCACAGCCGATATGCTCAGAGCCTGAATTTTTGCTATTCCTGTGTACAGCCTCAGAAACTAGCACAGCACCATGCCATTTCAGCCTGTTGGCCTTCCAGGTATATTCTATAGATTTATGGGACTGCCATGTGGGAATCTACAGAGATCTCCAAACTAAATAGCGAGGCAGCAGCTTCTGAAAAGGACCAGGACCAAGGAGCAGTAACCTGATTCAAACACATATGTTGGGTGAGATATGATGCACTTTCAAATTCCTGACATCTGCCTGGCCTGTTGGGCAGGAAAGTCCTTTGACTTCCCTGTCAGCTAATACTTAAAAAGAGTGATATAAAAAAAATTCAGAAATACAGCTGCTATTTGTGTAGAAGATGGGTGGAAGACCCCATCATCAAGCCCAACTTCTTGCTCCTTGCAGGATTACCTGAAAATTAACCCTATGATAAAAAGCATTTTCCAGACGCTCCTTGAACTCTGACAGTCTTGGTGCTGTGACTGCTTCCCTGGGGAGCCTCTTCCAGCATCTGATCAACCTCTCAGTGAAGAAACTTTTCCTAATGTCCAGTCTGAACTTCTCCTGACAGAGCTTCAAACCTTTCCTTGCGTCCTGTTGCTGGTCATCACAGAGAGATCAGCACCTTCCCCTCTGCTGCCTTCCTTGAGGAGGTTGTAGACTATGATGAGGCCACACCTCAGCCTTCTCCAAGCTGAAAAAATCAAATGACCTGAGCTTCTCCTTGTAAGTCTTGCCCTCAAGACCTTTCATCATCTTAGTTGCCCTCCTCTGGACATAGTCTAATAGTCTGATGTCCTTCATATATTGAGGTGCCCAAAACTGTACACAGTGCTTGAGATGGGACCACACCAGTGCAGTGTAGAGAGGGACAATCCCCTCCCTCAATCAGCTAGCCATGCTGTGCTTGATGTACCCCAGGACACAGTTGGCCCTTTTTGATGCCAGGACACACTGTTGACTCATATTCAACTTGCCATCAACCTAAACCCCCTGATCTCTTTCTGCGGGGCTGCTCTCCAGCCTCTCATCCCCCAATTTGCACATATAACCAGGATTACCTCGTCCCAGATGCACAATCTGGCACTTCCTCTTCTTAAATTTCGTATGGTTGGTGATTGCCCAGGTCTCTAGTCTATCCAGGTCTCTCTCTAAGGGGTCTCTACCGTCAAGGGAGTCCACAGCTCCCTCTAGTATCATCGGCAAACTTAATGTGCTCAATTCACCCGTCCAGTTCATTTATAACAATATTAAAGACCACTGGCCCTAAAATTGATCCCTAGTACTAGAGAAGTAGTACTAGAGAAGACTATTTCAGTTGATTGGGGCAGTGTGTGGAGTGCTGATGAAGCAGAATACCAGTTATAGGACTAAATATTCAGGATACCAAATGATATTAAAATTATTAAAATGATTACCTTAGTACTAAACACAACCTGACTCTTCTTTTCTACGTCATCCTGACTGGGTAGTCCTTGTCACAGTCTTTGGCTATTCAGACTCTTCCTTCTTATGCCTGTGCTTCTCTCCAGATTATCTGTATAATTTTTTAAAAATTGTAACAAAGAAATATTAAGGCAACATACTGAATGCTTGTGAAGGATAGGGTGCAATTCAAAACCTTGGAAAGGAATTGGACGAATGACTTAGTCTTAATCTGTACTGTGCAAGACAACTTTTAGATTATTTCGGTTCTATGCTTTTCACAATATGATCTTTTTCTAAATACTACTTGCTCTAATAAGTGATCTGTCCCTGGATTGAGATATGTTCTTTCTTCTAACTATGCATTTTAAGAACTGTGACTAAGGTACCTATACTTCTGAGTAACCTAAAAGTTTACACTTCGGTGAACGTATTTGGGATTGAAATTAATATGTTTCTTAATAATCCTTGGCAACCTCTGTGGAAGTAATACACAGGTTCTGACAGACTATGCCATTATTTCATCTCATCTTGCCTTAGCTGATGTGTATTATCCTTTTGTCTTGTTTCTCTGTAATTCAATATTTTCCATGCTCTTCACACAGAGTGGAAAACCTAGGCTGTTTTGAAGGTTCTACAGCTGTAGTACAGTGTGAAAAATCTCTCTGCAAAAAGGAAATTTTATTGCCACTCTATGCCCTGTAAAAAAGTATTTTTTCCTTGCAAAAAAAAATAACATTGTGTACCATACTTAAAGCCGTGAACATTTTCACACCCAAAATATGTTTGGTCCCTTGTTTTCATTTTTCACATTTTGCAGAAGCACTAAGCAATTCTGTGGTTGAAAATAAAAATTGTTGTTCCCTCTGAGAATAACCTTTCAACCTGACAGAAAAAAAACACCATGGAGTCAAGCTTTTACAAACCTTGTATCCTTGGCCACGGTGGCTTTCCTCTTAAAACCTTCCTTGAGAATGTCTCATCTTCCCTAAATGATCCTTTTTCATTCCCTACTGGATCTTACACTGCTCCTCCTGCCATTCCAAAGTTTCCTGATGGGATTAGACTAATGGTGCTCTAACATTATTGTTGAACTGGATGAAAAGAGACATTTGTGGTTATACCTGTCAAGATGGAGAAGTATCAATGCAGCTGGGAGAAGCTTAGAGCAGCTTCTAAAAGACAATCTCCTAAAAGACAATCTACTGAGAACTCACACTGATCAGTCATGCCACTTTGTTTTCAGTCTTAACCAAAGCTATGCGTTCAGTTCATACATAGACTCTGTCATATGTTATTCTATTTTATTAGTTAGAAAATTTCTTTTCAGTGGTGGGGCTTTTCTGATACAGAAAATGCAGAGGTTGAGCAGAGAGTGAGACAGTGTGAGGGATAGCTGTACCTTTTTCAAGTGCCACAAATCTATAGTTTTGTAGACAGTTTCCAAGCCAAGAACACACACTGAGATATTAAATTTGCAATTACTTCTCTTTGCAATATAAAATAGGACAGTAGAACTTGAGATTTTTACTTCCCCATGAAAGGAAAAATATAACCCTAAACTTGGGCAATAATTAGAATACACAATGCAAGAAACCTTTCCCTTCCAATATCCCTCTGTTGGCCACTCTTCAATCTCTTTTCCTTTGATAATCTTCTTGGGAAACATAGAGTGAAGTGTATCCTGTGTCCCTGTCAAGCTGAATGTGTATGTTCTTGCTTAGCAGTCACTCTGGGTAATAATATGTTCACTTACAGTGCCACCAGGAACCATTCGTGGGGCAGTTTTAAGTTCATCTGTTCCCATGGATTGTGGTGTGAGTTCATGTGATGCTCCTTGTGTGGAGCCCAGACCATGGTACTTGACTGAGCACTGCTGAAGTTGATCCTGATGAAATGCATTAGAAATATGAAATATTAGAAATATGTTGTCCTGTTCTGTTTTGTATCTATTGAAATCATAGGGTCATCCTGACATGTTTAGAATTCTGTCCGGTGGGATCTGGCTTGGTCTGGTCTTTTGTAAAGATCAGTTGCAGTTTTGAGCACAACTACAATTGTTCCACAGTGGCATGAACAGAAAAACATGGGAAGAACAAAAATCCCAGATGTTTACTCAGTAATTCCACTGTCAATAACTCTATGTAGTCATTCAAACAAGATAATTTTCTTTTTTATTATTTCCAAAGACAATATGAAAGTGTTCAATATCCCATTTCAAATTAAGAGCTATTAAAAGCATCACTCATTCCCTCAAAGATGTCTAGAATAATCAAGAACTCTTTCCAAGATACTGTTGCAGTTCAAGACTTTAGTCCAACTGCTGTACCTAAGAATTCTTCTAAACATTCAGCTGTGGGAAAAGGAGCCAGAAGTCTCAGCCTGCCTTGTTTAGAGTTTTCTAAATCATAGGAATGTTTGAGTCACCTAAAGATGACACAGAAAACTAAACAGTATGTGTCTCTCCTGCTCATTTTTTACTCTTCTGCCTGGTGAACAGAAAACTTAATTATCACAGACATACTGAATGTAATATTTATTTAATTCTGATGGCAATCAAGTCTGTACTAATTTTCATGGCATAGGATTGAATACCTCTATCTTGGGGATGTTGTCAGAAAAGTTTCTATTCTAAGTACGTGTAATCTTTACCGAGATTCACAATTTAATTATTTCATTGAAAAAAAAAATAAAAGAGGAAACCTTGATTATGAAGAGCAATGCAGTGTGTTCAGAAGCCTGGATTGAAACACACTTCTGAAATACCGTATAGAAGTAATGTATCATGAGACATGGCATAAATGACGTTTTCCACAGGTCTTATGAAGTAGCTAGTCCTAGTATGCTTAGGAGATTTCCTTTTTATATACAGAGTATATGAAAAAGCATCTGAAAGGACAGGTGCATTTACTTTCAATGTCTGACTTTGCTGTTTAGGAAAAATGAGAAAAAGTACTTTGTTCAGTATTTTGTTCCATCTTCAATGAGTGATTTTTTGTTTCTTTGCTTTATGTTGCAGAGAGAGAATTCTCTTATTTCAGTTTGAATTCAGCTGATTAGGTTTCAGTTTGAATAAAAAGTTGGAATGTCAGTATGGCCCCTGGTAATGCCCTTGGTAATTAATTCCTTGGTCTCTCAGAGCAGAGGAATAACATTTTGTATCTGTATTTCTGCAAGTTTGAGTATCTGCATGTAGTTTATGGTCAAGATTACAAGTTTCATGTTTGTCCCCCGAATAAACACAAAAAATATAAACCTGGCCATTTAAAGCAAGACTTTATTATAATATTTATATTTGTGCAGCTAGTTAATCAAGTGGTTTCTGTTCCACTGTAGGGACTTCTGAGACATTTGCTATTTTCTCTGAGGAAGCCTGCAGTATACCAAAACATGCTAGGAAGTAATGTTAGAAAATGGAGTTAGAACTCTTCCTTCACTTTAGGTGATTTTTTTCTTGTTTGTTTGGAACTAAATTTAGATTGGAGTAAATCTGAAGGAAGCATAGGTTCTCCTATACTCAAAGATGTGAAGGAAACAGATGACAGGACTTTCTGACAGGTAAAAGGCTGTGCATGAGTCCTTTGTGTGAACATTTGGATTCACAAAGAAAATAGGAGAAGGTTTGTTAGGACTGATTAGAGAAAGATATCATGGACTTATCAACAAGCAATTCTTTAAATGGATCAACAGAAGTGGCCCAGAGTGAAAAGAAATATTCTTCAGATCCTGGCACCAAGAATTCCTAAAGTATCCTTTAGTCTAGGAATGTCCCTGGTTCTTTTGTCTTTCTCCAATTGTTTCATTCAGAATCCTGTGCAGCAAGACCACCATACGGTATCAATTTCACAATGTTATTAACATTAATGTATACTCTTATGGTTTACAGTATACAGTGTTATAACCACACAGATAGCAGCATGTAAGTGCTTCAATCAAGAAAATGTTCTTTTCTCTTCACCTCTTTCTTTACTCTGTAACGCTTCAGCATTGATCTTTCTCTCCAGTGATCATATTTATGGTACAAACCCAGTGGGCAAAAAAGCCACAGAGTAGGAGCCTCTATCAGAGAGAGATGCACAAGGAAGAGCATTTTCCAGTCCAGTAAAAATACATGAAAGGCAGGAGAAAGAAGAAAATATATGCTCAGTGTGATTCGCCTTTTCTAGGATGTTATTTTTGTTTTGCAGAATCCCATCAGATAGACCGACTGCCAGTGGCAATGTATAAAGTGTGGAGGGCACCACTGAAGTTTCTGCATTACCATCATTTTTCTAGGTGGAGGCAAATGTGCTTCAGTCACTATTATTTGGAAGCACTCCACCTACAAAGGAAATGCAGCTGCCTCTGGGCAGAGAAGCACAGCAAAATTCAGAAGCATAACGTTTGCTCTAGGTGGAGAAGAATGCCACATACAACTAAAACAGCATGTCAGGAATTTTTTTGGCTAGTGGAATAAAATAGCAAAGACATTTGGCCCTGATGCCAAGTTTAATGATAGCATCCTACAAAACTTGATAGTTTAGGAATACTTGTAAAGCAGCATTTCACCTACACCTGTGTAAATGACAGTACATCAACCCTCTGATGCACATATGTATTTCATGGAATGTAAACTGCCATTTCATTCATCTGGCAAAGACCTCCTTGTGCTTTCTGTAAAATATGGCAAAGACCTTGTTAACTGTTCTTTTTCCAGTACAGAAGCAAGTTCTTCCTTTCTCCTTGGAAAGAAATTGTGATCTAATTTCATGAATTTCAGCACACAAAGATTACTCTATCAGCAGTTCAGGCTCATGTACAGCAGTAATTATATAACTGATGCCTCTGGCTGTTAAAGAGTTTCTGTTGTCTCATGACTGTTTGCATAATAAAGGTAGTCTAGTCTAAGGAAGAAGAAAGAAAAAATATAATTATCATTTACATAGCCATACTAAAGGAAGTATGCATAAAGAAGAGAGTCGATTTACATTTACAGTTGAAAGACAGAACTTTCAGCTCCACAATACAGCTAATGTGTCCAGATCCTTGGTGGTAAAGAGAGAGGTAACATCCATTCACTTTCTTCTAAGACTGGTCTTGAGTCTGAGATTAAATCTGCTTTAAAGTGCAATCTGTTGTTTTTAGGGTAGTAAACTTAGGGCATGACTTACTTCTTTTGGGACACTCAAGTTATGTGATCTGCTTCACTATGCAAAAAAATCTTGAATATCTTCTACTGTCTAAATCAAATGGTCTCTGTTATGAATCTGTTTGCCACCCTTGCTGTCTAGCCTTCTGTGAAGAGGAGATGTTAATGGTTTGTTGCAAGTGTGCCAATCACTTAATTGTCTGCTTTGTAAAATAAATCTTTTATTTACTTGGAGTAATATACAAAGAATGAGTGTCTGGAGAAAGTAGGTTTTGAAGCTAAAATAATAGACCCAAACTGAAGAGGTTAAAAAAAAGAATAGCATTAAATCAACTTAAAATCAAGTATCGACTACTAATTATTATAATATTCTTGTACCAGGATAAAGCAGTAGGACATTTTAAAATCTTTGTCATAGTTCACAAATTGTCTTCTATCAGAGTCTTGCTTTAAACTGTATTCCAGTTAAGCTTCATTTCCTTCTTCCCTCCTTTCCACCTATTCAGAAAGTTCAAAAAGCCTTCAGTTAAGGCAGTTATGCTAGAAGCCTTGATCTCCACTTAATACCCTGCAATAGCAAATATTTTGAAACGATGCTTACAAATAACACTTAGTGTTTATTGAGATTGATCCAAAGTCAGGAAGTGAGTGTTGGACTTAATGGACATTCCAGACCTTATAAACCCTATGAATTGTACAGAAAACCAAGCCATGCTCATCTTTACTGGAGACATCATTTCTGATGGTGTTACAGCAATTTCCAAAGAACACTGATGTGGTGGGTTGACACAGGCCAGCAACTAACCCAACTGACCCAGCTGCTTGCTCACTCCCTGCCTCTGCCCTCAGTCCCAGTGGGATAGGAGAGAGAATTGCAAGAAAAAAAGGCAAGAAAAACTTGTGGATCTAGACAAAGACAGTTTAATAAGTGAAGAAAGGAGCAAGGAAAAATAAACTCCAGCAGATACAAGTGTTGCAAATACAATCACTCTCCACTTCCCATGATCAGACCAATGCACAGTCATTCTCTGAGCAACAGCTCCCTTGGA
The DNA here is from genome assembly GCA_008711295.1 of Anarhynchus alexandrinus. Lineage (NCBI taxonomy): Eukaryota > Metazoa > Chordata > Aves > Charadriiformes > Charadriidae > Anarhynchus > Anarhynchus alexandrinus. Next base: position 176,895 of record VUYV01000401.1, read on the forward strand.
AAGACCACCTCCCAGTTTTTATTGCTGAGCATGACATTATACGGCATGTAATGTCCCTTTGGCCAAGTTGGGTCAGCTGTCCCAGCTGTGTCTTTTCTTTACATCTTGCCCACCCTTAGCCTACTACCTGAGTGAGAAAGAGCCTTGATGCAGTTAAAACTGTTGTGTTATCAACACTGTTTTAAGCACAAATCCAAAACACAGCACCATACGTGCTGCTGTGAGGAAAGTTAACTCAATTCCAACCAGACCCAGTCAAACAGTTTACCAAAAGTCTCTCTACTAAAGGGTTAAGTCATTTTATGCTGCTATCATCTACCCTACAGTTTTTTTTCCTGCTACCAGGACAGCATGCCATTGTGTGGGTTGATAAATGGGGCATGTATAAGGATAATGAAAAACCTGAAGTCGTTGTCACAGTTTGTGCCCATTTCTCTACATATAATTGCAGATGAGGCACACAGAGAATTCTGTATAGTTGATTCCTACATGGTTTCTACATGATTTCATACCAACAAATTTCAAAAAAACAGATAGAAAAGTATTTCTGTCCTGAAAGGAAACTGATGACAAATGCAGTACTGAAAATGATAAGACATATTTTACCTAGGATTTGATAATGGATCTGAGCTGTGTAAATCTCATCTTGTTTTCTGACATCTTATCAATTAATTTTTTTTCTCTTCTAGACTGTCTTCAAAGTCCATCATCTAACATATTAAGGAACATGGTATCAAAGCATGATCAAGATTAGGAGACCTTGACTCCCATTCTAATATTAAGTCTTCATCCCAATACAACTCTGTCAAAATGCTTATTATAAAGGCACTGGAGGAATACACTGTTAAGAGCTGCCGTGTTTGCCTGAAAGTCCTGGCTGGGTGTTACAAATGTGTCAGATCCTTTTCATAGGATATTATAAGATATGACATCTTGAAAAACTTGGAACCTTTCATGTGTCACTCAGTCACTTTTCAGAAACACTGTGTCTCAGAATATCTCAGTTCTAGCTGCAGCTTGTGAAGTCTTTATGTCCCAGTGCTTTACATTTGGTGGCTTACCCTATAAACTTAGTCGAAGAACATTGTTCACTATAACTACTGTAAACTTGCTTGAACTTAACTGCCTAGAGCATTTCTGGAAAAAGGGAATTATAAGGAAAACTGGAGGACAGTTCTGGAAAGTAAATTTTAAGTTCATAAACATGAATGCTTACAGCAGAATTTATATTTAGATTTACATCAAGAAAGTGAGACACCACATGTGGCATGCTTCCAATCAAAACTAGCTTAAATTTCAAACAAGAATTTAATTCTTACATCCATTGCTGGAGAAAAACTAAAGGTTGTGTTACCTGGCAACTGGATTCAAATGATTAAATGCACAGAGGTTCCCTAGTGCAATTTTGATTTGAAACCAGAAATAAAGGTGTCTTTTGTTAATGAACTTTAGCTAGAATCACTAGAAAAAGAAAATATTCCCCTAGACTGCTTTGCAGCTTGACCATGTTAGAGCTGTAGGACCATCATGAAACCTAGAAAAGATTTCTAAATACAGAGCCATGACAGCTTTCAGTATCTGCACAAATGTGACCACTATGCTCCTCAAGGTTCAGGAGTTTAGTGTTAAAAAATACTCTAACTTCTGTACTTCTGAGTGAAGACACAGATTTGATCCCTTGCTACGTTGCACTGGGTACTTGTTGAACATCAGTACTTCTGGTTCCAAACATGAGAATGCCAGAGTTAGCTTTTAAATGACAGCTCTATGTCTGCCAAGACACCTCACCTACTTCTGGACTGTATATCAGGGCCAAGTGGATCTTCACTCGGTGTCAGGGACAGAATTAAGAAATATGGAAAATGCATCTTCCTATGCTTTGAGCAAAAGAACACCTGCAGAAGCTTTTTTCAGTACAGGGCCAGTGATGTAGCTGAAAACTTCCAGTTCTATCCAACAGAAGGTAGTGGCTTGCATGCATAATGGCTTGCTCATTGAAGTCTTTCCATATTTCTTTCCATATTCAATTCTTCAGAATTGAAACAAAACAGATATCTCGACTCAGTGTGTTGATTGGGTCTTGCACACTGGGTGAAGGAGGCTTATTTAGGGACAATGTTTTTGGTGGCCCAGATGAGACAGCCATAAGATCTTGCCCAGATTGTCTCGCCATCCCCAGTGGCAGAGAATTGGATCAGACAGGGCTCCAGCATGCACCGACCATTTGATCGGGGACTCCTCTGAATCTTCTCTGGTGTTGGGGCAGTGAGTGACTCAAAGGTGCAATGCTCAAGAGATATTTGTGTCAAGGGTGTAAGGGAGGAGAATACTCAGATTGATGAGTACTAATTTTGTTTCTTCCGTGGAAGATTAAAACTTTGTCACAGAGAGATGCTTGTTAAGTGGGGAAAAAACCTCACCTTTGCTGGTGATTTCAGAGCTGAGTGTGAGAAAGGAGTTAATAATAAAATGGGATCAAACCAATTTGCAATTCTTCCTTGTAGTCCTTTGGGCTGTATTTTCAAGAATTGGAACAAGTTTGTGGGAGATTCAATGACTAAAGATAAAATGAAAAGATATTTTAACCCATGGTGGCCGAATTATAAAACGGATGATAATGAGCAATGGCCAAAAAATGGGGCTTTTCAATTTAATATTATATTGCAATTGATGTTGGTTTGTTGCCGACTGGTAAAGTGGGATGAAATGCCTTATGTTGATGCTTTTATGACTTTGTATAGAGATCCAAATACTCAGAAAATGTGTGGATTAGGAGGAGACATGTTAGTGCCTTGTATTGAGGAGAAGGAGAAAAATCAACTGTCTGTTGGGGATGAACAGGAGGATGTTCAGTTTCTCTTCCCCACCTCCCTATAACACTGAGGTAGAGACAGGAGATGAATGGGGAAGTTTGGGGCGTGGGGGGGATCAAGAAAAAGGGCAGAAGGGAAATGAATACATCAGCCTCATTTCAAGCAGGACTCGGGGACACTCCCAACTAGAAATAAAGGTGCCCTTGAGACAAGTGGTAGGGGAGATGGTTTACTTCCTCTGTCCTGTTAAATTGGAAATGATCTGTTGGATCATACCAAGAAAACCCTGAAAGTGTATCAGCTTTTAGAAACTATTACGTTGACTCACAGCCCTAACTGGAGAGATATGCTGGCTTTATTGAATACCCTTTTGACTGCAGAAGAAAGGAGAATGGTAGTAGATAAGGTGAAAGAAGAGGGAAGAAAAAGGAATAACCAGGAGGATCCTAATCAGTGCCTGCCTTCAGGGGAAGATCCAGAATGGGATCCAAATGCTGGGTTGGAAAAAGCTAAACTAAAACAATATGAGCAGCTAATACTATATGGAATACAGTATGGACTACTTAGAGAATGCAAATCTGAATTTAATACTCCAGGTTTAGCAGTGAAGAAACCTCATTCTCAAGATTATAGACTAGTACAGGATTTAAGAGCTCACCACACCTTTTAAAAAACTGCACTATGTTAAAATTTGTCAATGTAAATATAACCTATTGTGATATGTATCTTGGGGCAGAGATGACCCTGCATAAGGAGGAGGGCATACTCAGGATCAAGGAAAAAATAATGTTTACCGCAGAAAGTTGTGTGCAGTTTACTTGTAAATTACCTGAAAGATGTGAAAAACTAACTTGATTCAGACCTCCTCTAAAATGTCATAAAACAGAGTCAGTGGGCATGCATTCCCCTAGGATGGTTTCTTCTCTGTGGGAAAAAGGCTTACACTTTTATTCCTGCTAATGTTACCAGAGGACCTTGTTGTTTGGGACGTCTAGCAGCCTTACCTCCTGATAACAAGGAGTTAGAAGCGATGGAAAACGAGGGAAAATAGATGAAGAGACAAATCCACACATTACCACAAGACTGTGACTCCCAAGTAACTCTTTGGAGACCAAGCGAAATAGTAGTTGCAGCAATTCTAACTCCAGCAGTGGGAGTAGCCATGAACTATCACACAATAAAGAGAATTGCATGTGCATCAGTGAAAGACATAAATTATACCTCTCAGGTTTGAGCAGCCTTGCATGAAGAAACAGCACAACTTAGAGAAGCCACCCTAGAAAATTGAGTGGCAATTGACTAATTTCTTTTAAAACATAATCATGGATGTGGGGAATACAAAGGAATATGTTTTTTTTAATTTGTCAGACAATTCTCGACTAGTGGAAGAGAAGTTACAAAGATTAAAGCATTTCACCTCAAAATTCAATGAAAGGAAAGGAGTAGATTTCTCTAGGTTAATGTCTTGGTTACCTAACTTAAACTGGTTAAAACAGTTATTCGTAATAGTTACCCTGATAGTGATAATCTTAATTTTAAGATGTTGTATGATCCAATGTTTACAGTTTTGTTTGAATTCAGGCAAGCAAATAATCAAGGACAAAAATCCAGAGCAAATACTAATGACCAAAATAGGTGATGATTGTTTTAGAGACATTATAAGACAAAAGGAAAATGAAAGGGATTACTTCTGGAAGGCCATCAAAAAGCCCAAGAGCGAGACTTATGGGACCGTAAGAAAACAGAACCATAAGTCTCAAAGGGGTTATTTGATGTTGAAAGAACAAGGTTGAAAGTTTATCAAGAAGTTTTGGTTGGGACATGGTTGAGAAATCAAGGAAAGTACCTAACCTTGAACAGGATGTGAAACAAAACTATCTATCTTACGTGCTCTTTTGCAGTTCCTGACTTAGACATAACATAACAAAATATATAACTTTTGAATCAAAGTTGAGCCAAGAGTGTATCTTAAACTAACCTTGGGTAATTATGATGCTAAAATACACATCCTTTTGTGAATAATGAGCATGCTAATCAGGTAAGCTCCCTAAATGTTTTAACCATGAGCTTAGAGGTATATGTTAGTGTGTTAAGGAGTTAGGAGTGGTGAATGAATCATTATTGACCAATCAATCAGCTGTATTTTACCATTATAAGTATTGGGCAGCTGGGAACACGTGGTGTGCCGGCTGTTGTTAAATGCCTGGCACCCAGTTCTGCAGAATTGAAGTAAAACCAGATATCTCAAATCAATGTGTTGACTGGCTCTTGCACACTGGGTGAAGAACCCTTATTTGGGGATACCAGCATGAGTTTACTGGTGGCAAACCAGTAGATTGCCACTTACAAAAATAGCTTTATCAGAGCTGTGAGTGTGATTTCTGTTGATTTGTTCCAAGTGAAGGATTCACCAAAAATCACTTTTTTCCAAGGGTTCTTTTGTCATTTACCTTGTTACATTTCTTTTTTATTATTATTAATTATGGAAATGTGTTAATCAGCAGGTAACAGTTGGAGTACATTCATGATGACAGGGATAATAACAACAGAGATTACAGACAGATGCTTTAGCTGACATATAAGAAATACATGAACTGAACACCTTTGTCCAACCATGTGCTCTTATCAATTTACTTAATATGTCTTACCTCTTCTGGAGACAGTGCATGTTTGTTTCTTTTAACTGTAGGTAATCATGCTACACTCACTGAAGTCAAGCAATCAAATTTAACCGTGACACAGCAGAAATTATTTTAAAAACATGTTATTTTCTTAACAATAGAATCTACAAGTTTTATTAGTGACTGAAACTGTGTTTAAGCTATTGTTTTTTTTTCACAGTCATTATGTTCTACCTCTTTAACTCTGTAAGCTGAGCTTATATGTACTGCGTATTTGTTTCTCTATGTGCCTCCCCAGTAATATGAGACTTTTACTGGTGTTTCAAAAGTATTTTGCATTGGACTGCCTTTTTGTGGTCTCATTGTCATAAGTGAAACTCCAGCTGATATCAATGGGAGTAGAACAAAGCTGGTAAAGCATTCTTTAAACTCCTCAATAGTACAGTATTTATGAATAGCAAATTGTAAATGGGCTGGCTAAGCAAAATCCATTGTGTCCTTTTCATGAACTGGCATCCAGAGCACAAAAATAATGTTGTTAATTGTATGGATTAGTTCCCTTCACGTTCAAAAGACATATCCAGAAGGTCCATATTGTGAGTGAAGCTTGAACTGTCGCCCCACATCTGCAGGAATATAGAGTCTGTCTGCATCACAACCTGTGCTTAGCAGACAAAATGCATCTGTACCACCAATAACAAGAAACAAACCCATTCATTAAATCAATTTTTGCTAGCAAGCCATGAACATGAGTAAAACTTAAGTGCTATTTCAGAGGGCTAACTATTCTGGAGTATACATATTTAACACTTGTTTTGTTCACTGACTCGCGTCAATGCAGTAATTGCAGGTAAGCAGCAAGAATACCACATGCCTTATCATTGACTGAATCCCTGCTAAGCTCTGGATAAATCTTTAAGATGTCGCAGCTGAACTCTAATGCTCTCAAAGGACATAACTTGTTTTTCTATTCTATTTTAGACTATAGATCATGGACACCTTTTACAGAAGGGAAAACCGCAAGCTGTAATCGCTTAGTGAGCATTGGTATTCTGCCTGCAATGTATGCAATTTCTGCTGCTTTGAAATATTCAAGATCTGTGGACCAAAAAGGATGTTGGTTAATAGATATTGACTTCCAATATGAGACATGCATGCAGTTCTCCTTTATGACAAAAAATAACTATTCAAGAACTTGACCAGGAGTAAAGTACAAATTAGAGTCTTAGTGGTTGAATTTCAAGTGAAGTTAATGGACCATTATAGAAGATTAAAATCCTCTTTAAAGTATACTTTTATTCTCCAATTTTATAGCACTATTGTATTTTTTAGTACTGTTATTGGTCTGTGATTAGAATGTGAAAACACATAAGACAGGTCTTGTTTCTATGCATTATTTTCTTCTTGACTTTATAGTTTCCTGTTAATTTTGTTTCGTTTTGGGCAAACATTTAGCGAACTACTCTGCAGAAATGACATGGCTTGTTTTTCTTCTTGATTTTAAGCTATTGTCAAATGGATAAATCCAAGAGGCACTCCCAAGTGCGCTCAAACGTTCATCCAGAAAAGTCTGCTTTCCTGTTTTTTTTCTTTAGCCAATGCTCAGTTTACTATTTATGCTGTATTTTGTGTCAATCACTGAAATCTTACTCCTGACTGAGGTGATTGTAGCGTGTTAGAGAAGGTTTAGTTTTTAATTCCTTGTCCAATTATAATGTTTTTGTGCAAATGGTTTTGGTCTCCTTTGTTTCCCTGTTTTGCCTCTGGATCTAATTCTATCCTAAGTTATACTGAAGTCTGAAGGTTGAAAGAGCATAATTAGGAATTTAATTTCACTTTTTATGACTTCGCTAGTTCACCATGACCCATGGTGAGCCGTGTAACTTTCAGTAGAAAGTCTATTGTTTTTAATATACCACTATACATTTTGTTTCTTTGTCATTTTCATTGTTCCTCTTAAAAGAAATGATGCAAAGACCCAAGAGTTTGTGATGAATTAACTGGATAATTATAACCCACTTAAGTATGACTGACTTTATTTAGGTGATTGTCACTGAAAATCTAACAACCAGTTATGTAATGGTAAAGAATAGTAGATGATGACTCAGACAGAGTCATCAAGTAGTTTGGTTTAACATGTATTTGCCCAGCGAAAAAATAAGTAAGTTTTATTTATCTAACCTTATCTTTTTAATAGCTTTCTGAACAAAAAATTCAACCTTGAAATCTGATGCAATGGTGGTATTATTTGAGTAGCATTACTTACAAACTTTAAATAAAATCTTTTTATGTTTAACTTGATATTGAACCGGATAGTTATGTTTGTCTCTTCTTTCTATCCTAAGTCTGAGCATGTGAATCCTCTCCACGTCTTCCTGCTTCTTAAACTGGAAAAGATGATTGCCTGTGTTCTCAGAGCCCAATCATAACACCTGCAGATCTGTACTGAATATGCCATAACTAGCAAGAATCACATACTGGGTTTTTGACAGTTACCTATAGTCATCACGACAGACTTTTAACTGTCATAGGGCTTTTTCTTCTTCTAGTACATCAGAGATTTATAGCAGTTGGAGAGTGATTGTCAGGTCAGTGAGGCAGTGCTCTGAGACAGTTAAAAGGCAATTGTTTTTAGTACATCTTGTTCACTTTATAAGGGCCTTATTCATCACTAGACTTTAAGGATGAGTGGCCCCTTATATCCTGGGCTGAAATAAAGATAGTCTGAGTGAGTTTTTCCCATAGGTGAGGTATGCCATCAGCAAGGACAGTGAAAGACGTGCTTCTCTCTCTCACTACTAGCTTTTTCTGTTTCTTAGTTAACCTGATGTGATATTAAAGATTAATTTCTTTTATGAACTCTGACACAGCCTCTTAATTGTTCACTTCCTACACTTGCAACAGAGTGTTGTGAAACGCACTTCCCACAGGTCAGGCTAGTAGGGATTTTTGTTTAGTTTGTTTTGTTTTGGTTTGGTTTGGTTTGGTTTGGGTTTTTTACTCGTTTTGTTTTGAAAAACTCAATGAATGAGTGAGTTTGTTTTGGTTTTTCTCCATCTTTTTTCCTGTAGTACAGAGCATGTTAAGACCAACTGAATATATCTGACCTGAGCATAGATCGGTCAGTCCTTGCAAGAGCTGTTGTTACTGCTAGTGCTTTACCTCTCTCCTTTTCTTTGTCTGTGAGGTACAAAATTTTAGTAGGCTACAGAAATTCAGTCCATAAAATTAAGAAGGAAGTAATTCAGTGAAATTCTTAGTAGTCTGAAATATTAAGGTGAGTTATTTCTATTTCTTTTCTTTAACTCTCTGAAACTTCTGAAAATGTCCCTCTTACCTTATCAAGATTGATGGACCATCCCTTTAGGTTTTGTTCATCTCCTTGCTGTTTTCACTCATTCTCTAGTTTTTACTTTCCCTTAGTAGTGTCTGTTTTGTACAGCTCATTGTTGCAGGAATAGTTTCTTCTTTTTAAAAAAAAAATCAGTATAGCTGCAGCGGTGTTGTGCTTTGAAATAACTGCCTTCTGAGCAGCTAGGAAGGAGATCTCAGTGATTTGAATGCTTTCCCAAACATCAGAGCAGTGGATTCAGCCACAGCCTGAGTCCCTTCAGAGACAGAGGTTTAGAGAAGTTCCACCACTGGTAAAGCAGGGATATACGAGACTCAATTAATAGCTATATACACATTTATTTCTTTGAGACAAATGCAGCTGAAGATTCTACATCTGCACCTAAATGAAGACCACTGCCATTCTTCTCTGTATGTGGCTCAAAGTATGTATGTTCATGTAGAATACCACAGGGGAGACGGATAAACTGTCCTCCTCATACTGAGACTTTCCTTGATGCGAGGTGGCTGCTGAGCTGCTATGAGTGAAGTTGCATGACTCCTGTATTCCATAGTGATTGTAAAGTAATACCTCACATTGCATGCAAACTGCACATCACTACTGGGCATGCCTGCTGGAGCACCTGAAACATGAAAAGCAAAGCAGGAAACAAAGCAGTCATTGCTTCAGTGACCCCTATGTCCTGGTTTGAGGTAAAACAGAACCAATTTTCTGTTTAGTAATTTTACTTTGCAGCTAAGCATCTTCTAACCAACTGAATTCTCTGTAATTAACGGCATATTTTTCAGATGGTAGTACACTTCCAGAGTGATAAGAACCAATGCTTACAATTAGTACCAAGGAATGGTATGCAGAGGCTCCTGCTTATACTTATTGCTATAATAACCAAGGTCAGATAACTTTGTTATGAACCAAGTTGGAGGGTCAGAAGTGAAAGAATGTAAAGAGGTCACACCTGTGGGGAGGAGTGGACAGGACAGGTGACCCAAAACTGACCAACAAGGTATTCCATCCCATCTGCCTCATGCTCGATATAAAAGCTGAGGGGTCAAAGGGATAAGCCTCTTCCTTCAACGGCCAGCATCTGAGGAGGACTTTGTCAGTTCATCTGTCTTTTATCCTGAGCCATGTGTTTCTGAATCCAGATTCAGAATCCAGTTCTCGTTTGTTGCTGACTCCAGCCTGTGACTTCCCCAGTGCCTGCTGGTGATGCGATCGTCATCCTGGGAGCTTGATATGGTTTTGTATAGGCTGTATATATTTCATTATTTTCTTTTTTTATATTATTATCTTTTCTTTCTCTCATTTTATGGTTAATATTTCATTAAAGTAGTTTAGTTTCTTTTAAACTCATGTTTCTCTCTCATCCTTCTCTCCTTGAAGGGAGAGGTTGGGGAAAGCATCTGTCATTGTTTCAGTGGCTAGTGAGGCCCAAACCACGACAAGAAATAGGTGAGAATAGGATATCCAGAGTTCTCCAGCTCAGCACTTCTCCCTTTCTACTGCTTACTTAACCAGGACCTAATCTCAAAATTCAGCTCTGCCTATTTGACCAAGAAGGCCTAAGCCGATTTTTCTCCACAAAAAAATTTGTGCAGGATGCGAAACACATGGAAAGAGAGAAGTACTACACCAGAACAATGCTTTCAGGATCCTGGAAAGGGTGTGCAACAGTGCAAGGAAAGTAGTGCAAGTGAGGAAAAAGACATATGGACTTTCTCATACAGGTGCATTTTTCACACAGGAGCATCTGGTTCCAAGAACCTAACTCTAAATTCCAGGTATCCAAATGATGACCATCACTCATTAATTTTTTTAAATAATTCTTATACAAGTAGTATTAAGAACTTTTCTGTAATTTACCACTATCAAAAAATAAAAATAAAAAAGGCCAATTCTGACTCTTGAACAGCCGGGGGTAACAGAGCTTTCTGTACCTGGCAGCTGTATCCTGGTGCCCCATTATGAGATGAAGCTTTCAATTGGGTTATGTGATGGGGCTGGGCAGTTGTAGCCCATGATGTGAGGTTATCCCACATGACTTCCTCTGATGAGGGAAGACCAGTACCTCAGGCCTCCCTTACTGCTATGTCAATCTTCTTCACAACGCCTGTATTGTGATGGTGGTGAGTATGGTTTGCAGAGCCATTGACAGAAGATACTTGATGATGCCAACAGGTTCAAAGCCTATAATAGTGACCATTTGATTGCAGAGTGCTCGAGGACACAAAGGAAAAATTTGCTTTGTATCAATAACAACTTAGAGGGTCAGAAACAGGAGGCAAAAGTGAAAGAGAGGAGGAAGGAGAGTATGCTGTGGAGGAGGTGGGACAGCTAACAGAGGAACAGGATGTCAGAGGAACTGTGACAGAACTACAGAGAGTTCCTCACCGAAGTCTGAATTACTGTCCATTGAAATTTATTTCATGTGTTACATACTTTGTGGTCATTCTACAATGTGTTGCGCATGCATAGAAATTATGACAAGGAGTTCCTCTCTAATTAGCTTTAGCTTGTCTGCCATCCTGATACTTTAATCTATATTTAAAAACAAAGCCAGGATGCTATTGGCCTTCTTGGCCACCTGGGCACACTGCTGGCTCATATTCAGGAGGCTGTCAACCAACACCCCCAGGTCCTTTTCCAACCGGCAACTTTTCTTTTTTTTTTAATCTCTTACTGCTGAACTCTTTTTCTTCTCCATATTGACTTTCTATTTCTTACCTTTCAAGCAGACTCTAAATCAATTTGTGGAACCCTGCTTGCTCTCTGCAAAGCATCTGCAAAGCATCCAGATGTAATTTTTAGTGACACACACAACTCTTATTTCCTGTAGTGCAACTACTGCAAAAGAAAGGGCCACCTCAAGGATATTTCATGAAAGCATCTTATAGGAACACCTACATGAAAAGACGTTTCTGCATACATATGCAGACAGGAAGCCTGGTATTCTTATGCAAATATCGTGGTTTAGGCCAAACCAGTCACTGGGGACTCGGGGGGGAATCCAGATGGGACTGACAAATGCTCCCCCCACCCCAACTCTTCAAAGAGAGGCAGAGGAGAGAAAAAAAAGTCTTATAAGTTTAGAAGGAACTAGACTGCTGTAATGAAATATTCATAATAAAATAAAAAGAAAAAAGGAAATATATACAAAACCATATCAAGCTCCCAGAATGACACTCACGTCACCAGCTGGCACTGGGGAAGTCCCAGACTGGACTTAGTGACAGATGGGGACTGGATTCTGGCTCTGGATTCCGGATCAGGATCAGAGGTAGACAAACAGAGTCCTCTGGATATCAGCCATTGAAGAAAGAGAGCTGACCCTTTGATCCCTCAGCTTTTATGCTGAGCATGAGGCAAATGGGATGGCTTACCCTGTTGGTCAATTTTGGGTCACCTGTCCTGTCCGCTCCTCCCCACAGGTGTGACCCCTCTACGTTTTTCCATTTCTGACCCTCCAACAGAGTGTATAACAAAGTTATCTGACCTTGGGTGTTACAGCAATAAGTATAAGCAAGAGCCTCTCTGCATACCATGTCTGGGCATCAACTATAAACATAGGTCTTATCACTTTGAGAGCAAACAGTTTCTGCACAATATGCTGTTAATTGCAGTAGTTAGAAGAAGCCCAGCTAAGAAGCGAAGTTATTGAACAAAATTGGTCCTGTTTTACCTCAAACCAGGACAGCAAATAACAGCTATTGTCTTCTTGTCAGCACTACTGCCTATGGCTAAGATCTCTGGCCCACCAGTTTTCACGCAACTGTGCACTCACATTAGAAGGAAGAAATTACTTCTCAGAAGCAGAAGCACTTATGATCCCTTGGAAACAGAAACTCAGACATTAAGGCCTCTTGCATACTGACCATTAGTACCATTAGTACCATTCAGCTTTTTCTGCATTCAGCCCAATAGCTTGTAGTAAAGAAGTCAAATTTCACTCCAAATTCTTTAAATAATTAACAACACTTCAAGGAAAACTCTTCCAATGCCTAATGTCAGAGAATAACTAATTGTCTGTTTTTAACAATTGAGATTTATAGTAATTCTGTCAAAAATGGATGCAGACTTCCCAAAGGTAAAGGTAGCATCCCCTTTTTGTGCTGATGCAAAAACTGCATTTTCATTTTATAACTGAAAGTACATGCTCAATCCCCTGATTTTGGTGGGATCAGCATGGATGTTTTGAGTTACTCTTACTTGGAAAAACTTGTAGTCTGGGATCTTTATCAAAATAGGTAACTAAATTCATTCACTTCCACAGCCATCAGGTCAGTGGCTTTATAATGATGGAGTATTTTAGAACACTGATGATTTCACTGTATTCAGAGACCATAAGTTTACTGTTAACGTTAGAAGTCAGTCATCCATGAAGGAAGCCACTAATACTGGCGCTGTATACAGACATTGATTCAGTATCTCCTTTTGTCACATGTCTCTTCAAACAATATTGTCTAGGTCATAAACCCCCTCATATTTATTGTATTCTTTTGACTTACACTTGGTTGCTAAACATAATCAATAAATATGGTGTTTTAATTTTTAGAACTTTAATCTGTGCCTATTTGTCCTGGTTTGAGCAACACAGGATAAATTTCTTTTTTGGTAATTTTACTTTTCAGTAAGGTCTTTTCTAATGATTAGGAAAACTGCACTTTTAGAAGACTCCAGTGCCTGAATTTGTGAAAATATTTACTTTATAGCCAGCTATGTTATGCAGGTTTCAAAGTCTCAGTGTTTTCAAGCTCGCCAGGTGCCAAGATGAGGGGCAAGACCCGGGCACTTGACCCAAGCTGGCCAACAGGATTTTTTCATGCCATGAATGTCACATTCAATATAATTTAGAAAGTTTGCTGAGGAGTTTTTCTCTTCTATGATGGCTGTGATCCTGAGAACTTCTTACCCTGGTGCCGGACCCCTGAGGCCTTCCCTTCCTCCCACAGCCATAGAGCTTATAGTGTCCAACATTCGCTGTCCACTGCTGGGAGTGCACAGCTTCCTACTGATAGAATTCTATATTTTATATTGGTATATGGATCAATACTGGTTCTTTAGTATTATTAATGTTAACTATTTAGTCTTATTCTATTAAATCTGTTTATATTTCAACCCATGGTTTTCCTTGTTTTTTTCCCAATTCCCCTTCCCGAGTGGGGAGGGGTCACCAGGTGACAGAATAATTGTCTAAATAACAATAAATTGTGGATTCCTCAAGCGATAAGACTATTTTAGAAATAAAATTCTCCAATAAGCCTTTCAATACCATGAAAAATAGTGAAAAAAGAGTCTTAATCAAAAACAACTGGAAAAGAAAGCTGTGTGAGAAATACAAAAGCTGTGGATGAATCCTGTGTATTCACTAAATACCAATGAAATATGACTATTGCTTTTTTTTTTTTTTTTTTTTTTTTAAAAAAAGAGACAATGAATGGTCTCACCTGCCTAAGAAAGGGAGCAGGTTACAAGCAGGAGGATGGAACTATGGAACCGCTGTTCCTGAACAAGGATGGGCTTCAAATGTGAATCATTGTTCACAGTTGGAAAGGACAGATCCACAACTGATTATTAACAAAAACAACATTTTTACATAAGGAATCAAACCAATTTACATCAGTTAAATAAATGGACAGCTATGCTTCACTAGGCTCATACTGGGTGTAACTTAGCCACTGCAAAGCAGGACTTCAAAGACGCTTTTTGTTGCCTTGTTTATTGCTTTTACATGTAAAAAGCCCTCCTCAGCATTGTCTCAGCTTCATTTCCAGTCAGAAAGATTTTTGTCTGTTAAAAATAGACGTGTAACATATATATTCTTCATCTTAAGGTTCTGACTTCTGAATCATTGAGCACATGCACATCCCAAGAATATAGGCAGGCAATACGCTGTTGATTGGCTAAAGCAGGTTTCATTGTCTCACTACGATAACAGCAATGATTATTAAGGTCTTTGAACACATGTAATAGTATTTCCTGATGTTCCCTGAGTGATAGGCTCAATAAAAGCTGTACAGCTGCTCTGTGTCTCTTGTTTTTCCCCCTCCTGCAGCTTAATGAGTAACTTTCTGACTTATCCATCTGTAAGCCTGACAACAATCAGCACTGATAGTAATAGGTAAATGTGGCATTCAGTTTTTCAAATAAGTGGTTGTGTGCAGCTTAGCTGTCATATCACCATACCCTGTATTCGCCAGCTTGGCCCTTTTGTACAAAAGTACAAAATCATCAGTCAAAAAAAAAAAAAGAAAGCAATAACCCCTGCAGTTCTCAAAGGTTTCTCTCAGTTTTGTGTCACAAAATGTGTTTAGCAAGCTCCTCCAGATTCAGAAGTAAATAAAAATTGGGAAAAAAAACAACAAATCGTCCCCACAAAAAAAGTAACTAACAGGACATTTTTGCCAGCACTTCAGAAAAGGTTGAAGTCAAATGCTTCAGCATCAATGCTGTGGTGGCATTTGCAGCTTTGAAAAAATACACACAAATTGTTTGGAAGAGGGGAAATGTTCCTTTTGGATGAGAGGGTTGGAAAAGGTGACTTGAAGAATAATATATCGAATTTCTTTTTCAAGGTCAGGCAGCTGAGACTGGAGGTTGCATAGCAATCTGAGCTTCCTGATATGGCCGCTTGTTTTGCAAATCCGCAGCCTTTTGAAGCTGCTTGATTTTATGATAACACTGTAATTTCCAGGGCCTTGGATATATTGTATATAGCTTGGGAGGTAAATATTCTGTAAACTTAGTACTGTTTGGCACAATTAAACAGTAATGTCTTAATAGTCAATTATTGTGTTCTCAGACATGCAACACAATGTCAGTTGTGAGACACTCTCAGCTATGTGTGTATAGATCATCTAGAACTATGTGTTGCAAACCCATCCTGTGTGTGATACCTGCTTTGCAGCTTTAAATAAATACACAGATCTTATATGTTAAACTATTTGATGCCAACTCTATGATATGTTCAGTCTTCAAAAAAAGGAATATAAAACCAGCTATTTCTGACCATTAAAAAAATATTTTTGCATAGCATAACCAGCTGTGACTCTTCCCCTGGAATTTTAGGTAGATGCACTGTTCCCAATCATTAAAGCTTTGTCTGAATTTTAGCTATAACAATTCCCAAGCAGTAATCTCTGTAAAGTAAGCATTGGTACAGAAGCTTTGGCAACTTATTCTGTCAGATGACATCATTGTTTCTTGCGTTTGCTTTTTTGATTTTTGGACTGAGCCAAAACTCTTGGCTTCCTCAAGTCAGCTTTCTATGTCTCGTCACCTTTTAGTATAGCATAATGCACTGTGGCTCTACGTGATCGAATCTTTCAACATCTTAATAACATAAATTAATGTCCTTTTCAGGAGTAATATATTGACATCTATTGGACTATTTGTGAGAAAAACCCTGTGCTGAGATCAAGCTTTGGTGCATAAAGATATTGCCCACCTACATGAAATATTTCTTTTTAAGAGCACTATGAATCAGTTTCATCAATATTTTCATCAGTTAAAAGTTAATTCAAAAGCTTGAATAAGGGCAGTGGTCACTGGCTCCATTCACTATTACTATTGCTATTTACTATTATTTACTCTATACACAGAGACCACCCAGATCATCTTTGCTGTAAGGCAGAGTGCTGAGCTAAGCAGGGAAAGAATGCATGACCATCAGAAATAAGACAAATTTATGGCTATTTTGTCAGTTATGGATATTCTCATTGTTGCTTTGCCCAAAGGCTTCTTTGTTCTGTATGGCTGCTTAGCAGAGTGTGAAGGAAGGCAAACAATCACATGCAACATATGAAAAAATGTTCCTGACACCAGGGTATTAATTACTGGTGTGGTTATAGTGACCTGCCTTATTGCTGACCTGTTTTGTATATTTAGAAAGGCCTTTTTTTGAGGCGACTAGGAACTGATTTTAAGGGATTTAAATTCTGCTCACACTGACACAAGAAGGGGAAAAAACTATTAAAATTTTAGCATCTATTATGGTATAAATACGGCTTAAAGAGAGGGCATGAGACTTAAAGAAAGACAGCCTCTCCACCTATAAGAACGCAGTTGTTGGGAAGTGGCTTGTGATCCAGGAGTGCCCTTAAATGGGATTCTATGTCTGAGGACACCACAGGGCAATAAAAAAGCGGTGCAGCAACATAAGTTTGCCAGTCAACTGCCATAGCAGTTTAAATCTTTAGCAAAGCAGCTAAAAAAATTGAGGAAAATCTTCCCACAAATCTGTAACAAAACTTTTTCCTTGGCAGGGGGACTACTGTAGCCGAAAATGGTTTCAGTAATGAGGTGGTATTTGTATGCACAGAGAATTTTAGTGAGGCCTGAGTTATAGTCATTTTGTTATTTTTGGCTTCCCTCAGGTTGATTACATTTCAGTGGGAGCCACAACAACTCAGTTTGAGGGAAATATTGAGAAGGAATGAGTCCTGCTTCTGAGCTCCTCCTTTAGGTGCTGTTTCTGTCTAGACTGTGTTCTCTTTTTGTCCTCAGAAAGTGCCCTAGTCCACAGTTTGATGGCAGTATCAAAAACACCTCTTGGCTATACATACTGCTGTTTCAAAAGTGGTTTTAACAGAGAAGAGAAGTGATATGGTATCTGTCAATGCAATTGTGTATTGTGCTGTTGCATCTCTCAATCTATCTCTCTAGCTATTGATCACTTATTTTAAAATTTGAGCACTAAGTAAAAATTAGTGTTAGTGTCTTAGAAATATAGGTTTGAGAGAGATGAGGAGGGAGAGAGAATCAGAGAACCTAATATGCAGAGCAGCATGCTCATTTGTTCAGTTGTTAAATTAACGAGGTACTGTGTCTCGATGTCACCTGTTACTGAATAAAATCTATACATTAATGGCATCAGAAATCAAAGAAAGCATAATTCAGTGCTGTTGGAAGGATAGAATTGTAGTTCCTTTCATTATATAGTCAGGGCAATTTTTTTTAAGTGTGAACTGCTTCTTACAGCCATTACAGTTTTTATATATGCTTGTCAGATAGAATCATAGAATTGTCTAGGTTGGAAGGGACCTTTAAGATTGTCAAGTCCAACCATCAACCTAACACTGCCAAAACCACCACTAAACCATGTCCCTGAGCACCACGTCTACACGTCTTTTAAATACCTCCAGGGATGGTGACTCCAGCACTTCCCTGGGCAGCCTGTTTCAATGCTTGATAACCCTTTCAGTGAATAAATTTTTCCTAATATCCAATATAAATCTCCCCTGATGCAACTTGAGGCCATTTCCTCTTGTCCTACTGCCTGTTATTAGCGAGAAGATATTGACCCCCACCTCACTCACTACAACCTCCTTTTAGGTAGTTGTAGAGAGCGATAAGGTCTCCCCTCAGCCTCCTTTTCTCCAGGCTGAACAACCCCAGTTCCCTCAGCTGCTCCTCATAAGACTTGTGCTCTAGACCCCTCACCAGCTTCGTTGCCCTTCTCTGGACTCGCTCCAGCACCTCCATGTCTTTCTTGTAGTGAGGGGCCCAAAACTGAACATGGTATTCGAGGTGAAGCCTCACCACCTTTTTTCTGAGAAGGTGATAGGTAAAATGGGTGATGAGTTGCTGCCGGTTTAACAGTTACTAACTCAGTTTATAAATGTTGTGATGGCTGTTATTGCAAGGTTCTTTCGTTAGCTTTAAAGCGGTCAAGTCCTGGATTCAAGGGAGGCCTAATCCTAGCATAAAGCCAAAGTCTGACTCAATCCATTTTCTGAGGAAAACACTCAACCCTGCAAGTTTTCATTCTCAAGCCTTGGAATATCCAAAGAGAACTAAAGCAAATTCCCTCATGAGTTACAAAACCAATGTAAACTAAATTCAAGTAAATATTGTAGAAACACTTTGTAGTATCAACCAAAATTCACATTCCTGAAAAGTAAAGGCTAGCAATAAATTATTTTCAGAATTCACCTGCTATCCCAAATTCCCAAGTAAGGTGTTTTGCTGTCGTGCATATATTCTATATTAACTTTTAAAAAAACATGTAGTGGCAATGAAAAAATGTGTTTGTGTATGATACTTTACTTGCACAAAGCAGAAAATTACCTTACAAAGGCCTTGGAAAAAAGAAAATTATGTTGAGCCAACACATATTATTTTTCATAAAAAGATATGCTGCAATGACAAATGAGTTTAAATATTCAAAAGTTAAAGGAAAAATACAGCTACAGATGAACATGCAACTTAAGCAATGCCTTTGTAAATACATATTCATTTCTAAGCTATCCTGGGCTGGCTTTGAGCACTTTATACTGCTGCTGACTGGCAATATGAAATCATAGGATTTCCCCAGTACATGTACACGCAAGGTTTAAGACATTCAAGAGCTAGATACAGAATTGAAAGAGGAAAAGTCATAGCACTTTGCAGGAACGTGTACCTGTATTTGACTGCTTTGCTACAACTGTAATAATTTCTTGGTTTTGACAGTCTGAAAACCCCACAGCCACCCTCTGCCTATTCTGGGTTTCCATATCAGTTTCCTGGACCTTGCAGGACACAACTGCTGTTAAAATTGTGCAAGAGATGTGTTTAATAATAGTGTAACTAGGTATGCTCGATGCACAATTTTCAAAGTCTTTTAACTTGGATCAAAGACAGTTCCAGAACAAATAATGCATAAATGGAATAGCTAATATATTAAACCTTTCCCTGCCAGCAGTTTTTCAAACTGGGCTGCTCAAAATGATTTGTTTTTAAGACTGGAGCATGTTTTCTTCCTGTGTTCTGCACTATGACTTAAACACCTTTAAATTAAAAACAAGTATTGGAAAGCATTTCAACACATTTCAGAAAGCTGTGACTTTGTTTAAAATGGGAGTTAGGTGGGAACTGTTTTGCAGTCTCTCAATAGTTTCCAATGCTACCAAATTAATAACACACAGTCGTGTTTGTGTATGAAATTATTTGGCTTGCTTCTGTTATAATTTCTATATATAGTGACTATGTACCATCCTGATATAAATAGCTATGTTTCCACATTTAGTACAGTCAAGCATTAAAGTAGAGAGGGAAAAATGAAAAGATTGCTACAATTCTCTGTAGTAAGTTGCTTTGTGTCACTGACCAAATGTGACCAACAAGCCAGACAACAGATATGGGTACTGTTATAATGGGATGTCATTCCCTCCCCAAAGACTCCAATAACATGGACATATGCATTTTGTTGTATGATGGAGGTAAAATGACATGTTAGGAAATACATTGCATAAACTTTAGGTGATGTGGTGAAAATGCATCTGCTCTTGTGTTCACCTTAGCCCATGAAAGTGCACTGGAGTCATCTGGAAGAGACAAATGCATTTTGGCCACATCACAACTCATGCTTGATCATAGGACAAGTTATGGGATACAGCTGAAGAAGCTTTGTGTGCTTAGCCTAGAGCCTCAACAAGAGTACGTACGGCAAATATTCAACTTACTCGTCTATCTCCAAAAACTAATCATACTTTGATTAGGGCTGAAGCAAATGCATGTTGTGTTTTGAAATTATTTAGATTGACTGTTTTCCAGGCTATATCTGCTTTGGGATAAACAGATTTGTGTCCATTGTTGACAGGAACACTTTTCTAGTACAAACAACCATGTCATGAGGGGGAAAAAAAGAGAATGTCTTCACAGCATGTTACAGTGCATGCCATTCAGCAGCTAGGCACAGTAAATGACCTTACCCCTGAATAGCTTTCCTTTGAGCTGGCTAAATCTAACTAGAATATTCAGTTTGCTCCATGTAGCTCAATTTAACGACCTGCAGTTGACAGTCATAGTTAACAGTAGCAGTTAAAGAACTAATCACACATGGATATAAAGAAAACAGGTGTGTTTAGTTCCATCTTCAAGAAAAATTCTCTTGAGCTAGTCCCTTCACCTCAGAATCTACCCCCTTCACCCAATATTGGAAAAATCACTGGGTAGTAGCAATGTTCACGCCCATGATCTCACAAGTCTCCTGCTGTCAGAAAGGTAGAGTACTTTGCTACAAGAAGATGCTTTCTATAAAAAATGAGCAAACACAAACAAACAAAAAAGTGTCCTTTTATAAATCACATTCTGGGTAGTTTGACTTTTGCATGTTTGCTGTCATTCTATGCTGGTTCCTTTTGATATTTCCATAATCATAACACCAGTGTATTCTTGTACCCCACTGGAATTCAGGCCAAGTCAGACAAGGTTAACTTGGCCAGCTGCCTCCCTGTCAAGAATCATTCAAGGACAAGTTCTATCAGTTTGACTGGAGGCATTCAACAGTAGCCAAAATATTTTTATGCTGGGTTTTTTTTATATGTAGATTTTATTAGTTATTAATTTCTATGCTTTTTCCTAATGAGAATTGCTATCATTTTCTGGTTCCGGTGACACCTCTGTCAAGTTGCAGAGTATTGGAGGTGGAAGAATTTCTTTAAGCAGCCAAGTACCCTAAAAGAAATTACTTGATGTTTCAGTTCTGAAAAAAAAATAGTTTTCAAAGTATGTTCTTCTGGCATACATTCTTCGGGTGTTGTTGATCTTCTTATTAACATTCTTCTGGAAAGGAAGCAGTAAAACAACAACTGCCAGAATCCTCCAAAGAATTGTCACCTGCCATATCAGCTGTCACAATTCCTGTTGCTGTTATCATTTAACAGGCACACAGTGAAAACCTCTCAAGGCAAGCTGGTTTGAGAGCCCTTTTTATTAAACTTTCCACAAAGATACAGAGGTGAAAAGCCCTACCCCAAAGAATTTCCAGTTGCTAAGCCAATGTAATATGTGGATAAGGCAGACAGAAATCTGAAATGCTGCCAGGAGCCAGACAGGGAACTAATTTTCAGATTGTATTTTAGTGCATGCCTGCTGAAAAAGCATGGGGAGTGGGGGGCGGGTAGTGGGGATCATAAAGTTAAGGGACGGTTTTACATATTCAAGTTTGGATCTTTCCTGCTCAGGAGGGGGAAGGTGTCTTACAGCTAAGGACAGCTATGATTTATCAAGACTGCAACACTGCTCTGACAGAAGTCGAACTGAAGATTTGGTAGAAAGAAAAAGCCTGACCTGTGGAGAACTATCAGTGAGATGGAGAAAAAAAAAAGGTGGAATACAGTAGAAAGAACTCATGTTCTAGATCATTAAGCGATATTGAGGGCTCAGGGGAATTAAGTTACAGACAAGACCAGCCAGAGAGCAGTTTCCAGCAACCATGGCACTGAGTAAGTGCATCAGCTCTTTCTCTAAAACAGAACATTTTCAACAATAGCATGTGACTGTTTCTTGAGCACCCAGCTTTAATACCTTTGATTTTCAGAGACAGCGAATAAGTTGCCAACTTCAGTGCCTGAATCACGAGTCACAGATAAATTAAATCGTACATTTGAAGATATGTACCCTGAGCGTTGCATGCTTCCTGTGTGAGAAAGAGTAGTAGCTGGTTTTTGCACATAGCCAGGTGTACCATTCCAGAATGACCAGAACAAGATCAAAGGTCTGAGACCTGGAGAAGGCTAAGAAGGTGTTGTGAGTTATGAACTGACACTGATTCATAATTTAAGGTTTTTTTCCTTTTCTCTCCCGGACTATTGGACACAAAAGAGACAGTATTTGTTTATTGTTCAGACTGTTCTTGCAGTTTTGCTTTGTGGGTAAGGGAGTGGAAACAGATTCTACCAAATTTGAAGTATGTGACCAGAACTTGTACACAGAAAACTTGATATAAGTTATCAGTTGCTTGCCATTTTCCAGTCAATTATCTAAGATGACAAGTATCAGCTCTGAAGTACTCAAAGCTTTGTATTGCTATATAAAGCCTTTCTAGGTAATTCAGAATGGCATGATGGCACCAGCAAATTTCCACCTCTGGGTCAACATTTGGAAGCATGGAATGATGGGGAACAAGAGTAAATGCCACTTTTTAGTTGGACTATAGCCAATACATGATGAGCTAATGTGTCACACGCAGCTGGCAAGAAGCAAAAGACACTGTTGGTGTTATTACCTGTTGGCAGCTTTAAGAGAAAGCCCTAATACAAATAACTGAGTATGTTTCACTCCCAGGGGGCCAAAGACTGGGAAAGGACTGCTCTAGTGCAGTTTTTCCATGAAAATCAATGTCACTTGTCAAGTTGGCTTCTGGTCTGATCTTCAAGATTGTTTTAAAATTATTTTAGATGAAAAATAATACTGTTTTGTAGTTGTGTAATGTCTTTTATGAGCACAGGGAATGCTTTTCTTATCAAAAGCCAAACTCTCACACACCTCAAAAGAGAATAGCAATAAGAAATACAGTTTAAATTTCACTTTTGGCTCACAAGATTATATTCCTCAATGTACAGATTAAAACACTAAATCTGAAAAGAATGGTATTTTGGGGTAGCCAATTTTTGCAGTCATCTCTATTTATTAATTTCTGTTACCTTTTCATTACTCCTGAGTGTGACAGCATACGCCAAGTTGAATATTTAATATGGAGTCAGTGTGTGGGCACAATAAGCAGCAGCAGACTTTAATCCAGATGAACTCATCCCAGGGATTTACATGGCAACAGTTCAGTGCTTTGTTTTTATGGGTCATTGTTAAGAAGAGCAAAATTGAGAAAAACTTGTGGGTCAACATGAAGAACAGTTTTATAAATGAAGCAAAGCTGCATATGCAAGCAAAGTAAAATAAGGAATTTATTAATTACTTCAAGTTGGCAGGTAAATGCTTAGCCACTTCCTGGTAAGAAGGGCCTCAGCACATGTACAGCATGGAATATCCCTTTGATCAATCTAAGTCAGCTGTCCGAGCTGTGTCACCTCCCAGCTTCTTGTGCACTCCTCACTGTTGTGCAAGCACTGGCCAAAACACAGGTGTGTGGTTGTCACAAATCCGAAACACAGCACCATACAAACTACTGTGAAGAAAAATAGCTGCATCCCAGACAGATGGAGTACATCCCAGCATAGCAATTTTCAGTGGTATAGAACAATAAATACCAAAAAAAAACCCAGTGGCAATCTTAGGGATTTGAGGCTAATGCATAGTATTTCATGGGGCACATAAACAGATGTGGTTGTGACTTTGAGACCATTTGGATTCCAGAAATCTAGATTTCTGAAACATATAAAATTCATTTGAAATTAAATTTCTGTCTTGGATATTATTTGCACTTCCTTCTTTATCAAGTGTATGACTCTCCATCAAAAAAAAAAACCAACACTGAAATACGTATGGTATTTTAGTGTTTACTTAAATTCAGCCTAATAAGTGCATTTGGCAGAACATTGTGTAGAGTTTTTGTCTGTCAGAAAATGGGATGAATCTGGTTATCCCTAAATGGAATAAATTAAAACATTTAGCCTGCCTTGATTCTTGCTGAACAGCTCTTCATATGGACTCTGATGGTTTTATGTTACTTTTTAGCTCAACATGTCTGTAAAGGTAGAAAGGGTAGATGGGATTTCCACCAGGGAAACCGTATGAAGAATTTTCATGAATCTGCTGGGGAAAATATTAGATATCCAGATGACAGCCTGGCCTAGGTGATGGGCTTTTATTCATGAGTCTGCCACTGATACTCTGTGCAACCTTGGATAAATCATGTTGCCTGTCTTTGATTGGCCACCTGTTTTTTCTCCTTTTTTTTTTACTATTCAGGCTATATGCCCTTTGAGGATGTCCCTTACAATTTGTATATACAGTGCCCACTGCAGTAGGGCCCTGATTTTATTTATACCTTTTACACACAAGTGGAACACAAATAATGCAAAGGAAAAGGTACAGACTGCCAAGTGCATGATACCTCGAAGAAGCCTTTAGTCACAGGAAGAACAGAGCCCACTGGAATGAAAACATGTCCTGAGAAAATTGGGAAGATACATCCACAATGTGTATTTTGACTCCTCATGAGGCTCCTGGTTTTCTCTGCTCCTGTCTTGCTTCCTTCATGTAGCCAGGCAGCTCAAATAATTCCTGTTCTTACCAGCTCTGCCAGCTCCATAGGTTTTTGATGAAAACATCTTTATAGCTATGAACATTATAAAAAAAGGGTTTTTTAAAAAGTGGGGAATGTAAAAATTTTAATAAAAAAATTAAGTCTGCATTCCAAAGGATTCCGAGAAATGTGGAAAAAATACTCTTCACCATTGGACTGATGTTCAATCCATCAACATACTCACTGCTCACAGAATTATAAAAATTTTGATTGCATGGGGCCTCTAGTCCTCCAGCTTGCTGTGGGCTTATCGCCAGCCTTTGATCAGGTCATCTGTGTCTCTGTCTAGCACAGGCAGACCTCCAAGGACAGAACTTCCGTGACTGCCCTTGCAATCAATTCCAGTCCTGTCCAGTCCTTCTAATGAGGAAAACTTTCCTAACCTTCAAATCCGCAGCCTCTGCCATGTGTTATATTGTCTGGCACTGTTGAGGGTTTGGTTCCATTGTCTTTGTAACTATCCTTCTGATGTCTGTATTAGCTGTTAGATTGCCTCTTACCCACCTTTTTGCCACATTAAACAAATCCAACTCCCTCAGCTTCTCCCTACCAGGATACATGCATTTTATCCCTGACAATCTTAGACTATGATGGACGCTCCAGTTTTTCCACATCCCACTTGAACTGGAAGTCCAACACTGGAGAGTATTCCTGGTTCAGCCTCACCAGTGCTAGACAGACAGAGAAAGAGAATGTCTTTTCTCAGTTTGCTGGCCGTGGTCCTCCTAGCATAACCCTATATGTGGTTTGCTTTATTCACAATGAGAGTGCACCAGTAGTTCATATTCAGCTTAGTTTTCATAGAATCATAGAATCATAGAATGGTTTAGGTTGGAAAGGACCTTGAAGATCATCGAGTTCCAACCCCCCTGCCATAGGCAGGGTTACTTCCCACTGGACCAGGTTGCCCAAGGCCACGTCCAGCCTGGCCTTGAACACCTCCAGGGATGGGGCCTCAACAACCTCTCTGGGCAACCTGTTCCAGTGCCTTACCACCCTTAAAGTGAAAAACTTCTTCCTAATGTTCAATCTAAACCTGCCCTCTTCCAGTTTGAAGCCATTCCCCCTCGTCCTATCACTACATGCCCTAGTAAAAAGTCCTTCCCCAGCTCTCCGGTAGGCCCCCTTGAGGTACTCAAAGGCCGCAATAAGATCTCCGCGGAGCCTTCTCTTCTCCAGGCTGAACAGCCCCAACTCCCTCAGCCTCTCCTCATAGGAGAGGTGCTCCAGCCCTCGGATCATCCTCATGACCCTCCTCTGGACACACTCCAGCAGGTCCACGTCCTTCTTATGTTGGGAACTCCAGAGCTGGATGCAGTACTCCAGGTTGCGTCTCATGAGAGTGGAGTAGAGGGGCAGAATCACCTCCTTTGACCTGCTGGCCACACTTCTTTTGATGCAGCCCAGGATGCNAGCTTGGTATCATCAGCAAACTTGCTGAGGGTGCACTCGACCCCACTGTCCATGTCTCCGACAAAGATGTTGAACAGTACAGGTCCCACTACCGACCTCTGAGGAATGCCACTCGTCACTGTTCTCCACTTGGACATCGAGGCGTTGACCGCCGTTGACAACTCCAATCACTTCACCGTTAAATGGCAATATAAACAAAGGAGGACAAATATAAACAAATATAAACAAAGCTTGGGTATCACAAGAACAGACTTTTTCAGCTAATTGTTGACAGTTTTGCTATTACTAGTTTTGTTTTTATTATGGATATCTTATACAGATTGCATCTTTGTTAAACATCCAAAAGTCTACCATAAAGTTATGCAAATGAGATTTGTAGGGCCCTGGGTAGAGCAGGATGGAATTAAGTTCCTTTTTACACTGAAAAACACCACTCCCAGTGATTCCCTTGGATTTTAGAGTTCAAGTATAGAAGTGAATCTGTTTTCAGCCTCAGTCCTTACATTCTCAAGAGACATTTAGAAATACCTCACATCTTTGGATCTCTTGGATTTACAAGGCTGCTATAATATTTAACTGATTTCTTTGCCTAAAATATTTTTTAAAAATACTGAAGGACTTTAGACTCAACTAAAGGATTTGCTAGGGTTTCTTAGCAATATTTCAATTTTAATTTAGCAGTATTGCCAAGTGACACAACCCTTAGGCAAAACAGAGTCTGTAGGACTTTTCCACAAGATTCAGTGGAAAGATCCACAGGCATTAAAAGGTCTCAGTTTCTTTCCTTAACTTGTTCTGCTGATTCCTGTGGAAAGATGTGATATGGCAATCCCAAAGATAGAAACTTAAAGGTGTATTTAAACAGCAAACAATTCAATAGTATTAACTGGATAAAGATTTACGCAGAAGCTGTCATATTGTTATTACTGGAAGCAAATTGAATTGCATATTTTCTGAGGTAATAGACTAGGCAATGACCTCCAAAATTCTTTATATGTGGATCAGAAGCATTATACTGTTACCCTTTTTTGACCTAAATAGTTTGCCAATGTTCAGAACCCTGCTGTTGCTTCCATTTGGAGAACATGGAGCAGGTAAGATGTATATAACCTTGTTTATTTATAATGGCTACCCTAAGTCTTCTTTCAGAGGGTCCAGGAAGAACTAAAGAACAGGGACTTGAATTTTGCTTCTTCAATATCCTTCACCTAGCATTTGTGCTGAAGACTCTCTGTCTTTTTCATTCTTCATGGGACAACATGACCAGTATTTGTTGTGTTACCTTCCTGCCTTCTTTCCTGTCTATACTGATTATTTTTACTTTTTCTCCTGTTGTGTACTTGAGGATTGTAATCCTCCTGCTTCAACTGTCTTTTAGACTTTATTTAAATTAAGGTTGGTGACCAAATGTCTGCATCAAGAATGTGTAACCCAACTCATTATAACAGGTTTTTCCGTCCTATTTGTTATGATGCTAGCTGTTCAGGTAACTGTTTTTGTCAGTACGAATAATTCCAACAGCAGAGGCTGGGCTCAGTGACGGACGGGAACTGGATTCCGGATCTGGATTCAGGATCGGGATCACCGGCAGACGAACGGAGTCCTCCACAGACGTCGGCCATTGAAGGAAGAGCCAAGAGGGCTGACCCTTTGATCCATCAGCTTTTATACTGAGCATGATGCAGATGGGATGGAATACCCTGTTGGTCAGTTTTGGGTCACCTGTCCTGTCCGCTCCTCCCTGCAGGTGGGACCCCACTACGCTTTTCCGCTTCCAACCCTCCAACGGGGCAAACAACAAAGTTGGTTGGCCTTGGGTGTTATAGCAACAAGTGTAAGCAGGAGCCTCTCTGCATACCATGTCTGGACATCAACTATAAACATTGTTCTTATCAGTCTGAGAGAGTGAACATTGTCTGCACAATATGCTGTTAATTTCAGTAGTTAGAAGAGGCCCAGCTAAGAAGCGAAGTTACTGAACAAAATTGGTTCTGTTTTACCTCAAACCAGGACAACAAGCCACACTCTTGTCTTTTGGTGAACACTATTAAAAGTGTTTGTGGAAAAGGAGGTGTTATAAGTCATCGTACTGCTTTCAAATACTTGTCTTCAGCAATAAAGTGGAAAATAAATTCAGTTGCTTTTTCTCCAACACTTTTTCCCACATATAAGGTATAATTTGCACAATAGGTGCCTTGCAAGTAGTTTTGCCTCCTTCAGTGCTCTAAGTACTACATTGCTCCTACAAAAATCTGCCAAGTGACAGGAAAGAATAGTAACATCTCCCATAATGAGAATTAGTTTTCACTTGTTTATCCTGTACCAAACTTTAACAATGAAGTCACATTTCATATAGTAGCTGTCAGCTTAGGGTCAAGTTGATATTTCAAGAGAAACCTAATTTCAACTGGAAATACAAATTCAGGAATTTTTCAGAACAAGGTCTGGGACAATGATGTTTTGTCCCTTCTTGCCATTATGATTTTATTTTATATTATTTTTTTGAACAGCTTTAGGATGGCAGGGAATATTTTGGAGCAGGTATTTCAAGTTTGAAGAATGGAAGAACACATTAGACTCATGAACATGCCTTTTGATAGCCCTCTGAAAATTCTGATTGGAAACAAAAGGAAAATTTTTCACTATGAGAACAATCAGCCATTTTGATAATCTCATCAGGGAAGTGATGGATTTCCCATCATTGGACACTTTTAAGATTCAGCTAGGCAGGGTGTTCAGGCATCTTGTCTAGACTGTGCTTTTGCCAAGAAAAGTTGGACCAGATGATCCTTGAGGTCCCTTCCAACCTGGTATTCTACAATTCTATGATTCTGTGATTTGGAAAATTTTGGAATTTGGAATTTTGGAAAAATTGGAATATTCTATTCTATTCTATTCTATTCTATTCTATTCTATTCTATTCTATTCTATTCTATTCTAATTCCTTTCCATTCCATTCCATTCCATTCCATTCCTTCTCCACAAAACACAACTATTCTCTCTCTAGTACGTTATTTATACATGCTGGTCCTTCATTAATTAATCAGTAAAAAAAGTTTCCAATATTTCCACTTCAAAGTGTAGGAGTAATTGAATCTCTTGAGCCTCTGAACTATTTGCATCCTAACATAGGTGTTAAAACTGATTCCTGAAAGCATTGAATGTTGGTTAAAATCAACAACAACAAACACTAACTTAATCCCGCAGCTGCTACACAATGGTTTGGGTTGGAGGGGATTTTAAAGATCATCTAGTTCCAACCCCCCTGGCCATGGGCAGGGATACCTTCCACTAGGCCAGGTTGCTCAAAGCCCCGTTCAACCTGGCCTTGAACACCTCCACTCCANCCCTGGGCAACCTGTTCCACTGTTTCACCACTCTCACCGTAAAGACTTTCTTCCTAATATCTAATTTAAGTCTACCCTCTTTCCGTTTAAAACCATTACCGCTCATCCTATTGCTACACTCCCTGGCAAAGAGACCCACCCCATCTTTCCTGTGGGCCACTAAGCCCCACGCAGCAGCTTGCTCACTCCCACCTGGTGGGATGGGTAAGAGAATCGAAAGGGTAAAAGTGCAAAAACTCATGGGTTGAAATAGAGACGGTTTAATAGGGAAAGCAAAAGCTGTGTGTGTAAGAAAGCAAAATAAGGAATTCATTCACTATTTCCCATTGGCAGGCAGGTCTTCAGCTCTCTCCAGGAAACCAGGGCTTCATCACACATAATGGTTACTTGGGAGGACAAATGCCATAACTCCACATGCCTCCCCCCCTCCTTCTTTTCCCCAGCTTTTATTGCCAAGCACAATGCTGTATGGTATATCCCTTTGGTTGGCGTCAGCTCTCCCGGCTGCATCCCATCCCAGGTTTTGTGCACCCCCAGCTGCTCGCCGGGGAAGCAGCATGGGAAGCAGAGAAGGCTTTGATGCTGAGTAAGCACTGTTCAGCAACAGCCAAAACATCCATGTGTTGTCAACACTGTTTTGGTCACAAATCCAAAACATAGCACCATATGAGGTACTGTGAAGAAAATTAACTCTACCCCAGTCAAAACCAGTACAAACATTAAAAAAAAAAAAAAAGGGAAGAAAAAAAAAGTGGAATAAATGCTTAAAGAGCAGTTATTTTAATGAAAAGATAGAAAAGACATTGATACAATCTTCAGCATGTAGCAACCATCCATCCAACCCATACTGGGACATGTGTACAGCTGTATTTCTGTGCAGTAAAAGGCATAAAGAATATAAAGCAAGAAATAAGAAAGCCAACACTTTGTCAACTAAATGATCACATTTTGGTACCAATACTGCTATCTGTCCAAATAGCTCAATGATTTATAAAACTGCTGAAGTTTAACAGTACCTGCAGATTGAATTCCATTAGAGCCCAAATTTGACAGGAAACTGACAGGACAGACTTTTAGCTCAGTTTATACAGTCTCATTATTGCTGGCTTAGACCAGCTTCTCTAAAAGACAATGGTCACATTCCTGCTGGTTTCAGGGGGAATGGAACAGAGCTCTTTTAAGCTCTCTGGGAGTTACAATACTCATGCCATTTGTACGCAGCTGCAGATGCAGCTTGCTGTCAGGATGATTTGTGCCTGTGCATCACTGACAGCCTGCTTAGTAACCAGGGTAATTAACCCCCTTTCAGTGCGGTCATAAACTCGTAACCTTGTACAGAGGTCCCTTCCATGTTTTTGTAGACCTCTAGTACAGCTTATGTGGATTTGCCAAACCTTCACAGTTCTCTGTGCCAGAGAACACAACCAGAACACAACCAGAAGCTTTCCAGTTACACCAGAGTACCTTACGTTCTTGGGACACACTCCTCTTTTCTTTGGCAGTGAAACAGAGCTATCTGTATTTTCTGTGAGAGAACTGATAAAACCAAAGTTAAGCAGCTGGGTAGTGTGATTTCAGTGACAGAAAAACCATTTCATGGGAGTAATGTACTGATATACGACTTGAACCATGTGTCTATAGCTCATTGTTGCAATCACTTGGTGAGTTACATCAAAGATTGTGATGAAAAGGAGGAGAAATGGAAATGTGCAAAACTGTCCCAATAGTTTCCTTGAAGAAGATTTAATTATTTTTTTGTCAAAAATTGAATTAGCAAGGAAGCTTTTCTTTATAAATTCAGTATTTGGTCAATGTCAAAAGCATTAGTGAGGTATAAACATCAGGAATCTTTTGAACCCACAGAGTGGTCGGAGCCCAGGTCACAGTGTTGCAAGCTTTACCACAGTTTTGTCAGTGCATCTTGAGCCTAAGTAGGAAAATAACATTAGAACTGAGAAAGCAGTTTTGACTCCAC
The DNA here is from genome assembly GCA_008711295.1 of Anarhynchus alexandrinus. Taxonomy (NCBI): domain Eukaryota; kingdom Metazoa; phylum Chordata; class Aves; order Charadriiformes; family Charadriidae; genus Anarhynchus; species Anarhynchus alexandrinus. The sequence goes on from VUYV01000401.1 coordinate 208,380, forward strand.
CCCTCATAGGTTCCTTGCTAAAGCACAAAACGACCAGTGCCAAGGGTGGCTTGGCAAATCAGACCGATACACAGAGAGTTGTGACAAGAAACTATACCTCTCTAGTTCCAAGACTGCAAATAGTCAATGGGCAGCAAAGAGTTGCAACTACAGATTCTGTGAGATAGATTGTGCATTCTTAATTCCTTCACTCGTCCTGTGACGACCTTCCTGGTGAGCCTGAACTGTTAACATGAAATAACTGGTCTACTTTTTGTGCTATGGGCTGTGTTTTGGAACAATAAAAAAGGAGCTTTCCTTGAGTGAGAAATTGTGGATAAGATAAGAAAAGTCTTTTGTCCAAAAGAAGTCCCATAATTTCCTATTCTGATGTGACACCATATGCTCACATGCACATACACATGCTGAATTATCTGGGGGGACAAAAAAAAGTATTCCCTGAGTAGTACTCTTTATGTCAGGACAATTTTGGCGTTGTGTGACAGCCAGATGATGAACGAATAATTAAGCTGTGATGAGGTACTACAAAGAATGTGTGACTGTCATGAAATTAACCCTTCCCAGGGGCTTTAAGGCATCAGTGGCAGATGAGTCCCCAAGTCAATCAGATGTGATTGCATCATGTGAACAGCACTCCCTAGACTTGCCTTATTTCCTCTTATAAAATTCCTGTCAGTTTTTGCCCATAAATAATTCAGGTAAATGGCTTTAGCCACTGCAAGCTGCCAATTATTCCAATGCCACCACTCACCATCATTAGTTACCTTCATGTTAGCTACTCCATTATGAATACCCCAATTTCCAGATGAGAAAAACATTAGGTTTTTTGCTCTAGGACATTTGCTTTCCGAAGTCCTCTATATGAAAGAAAGTATTTCATTCAGATTGGTACCTTGCTCTGACTGTTAAATTTATTCAGATTTTAAAATATCTAGCAGTTACTCCTACATGTTTCTCTGGATGTAGTAAATCAGCAAAGCTTGACTGACATTTCTACAGCAGTTTCTACCAAACAAGTATTTTATGCTGTAATTCTGTTCCTCAAGTTTTGAAGGTGACGTGTTCAACCGCTGGTGTTGACTGAGTCGGTTATCTTAGCCATCACTGCTTATTTGCATTGTGTAACTTTCTGGAAGACAAAACCATACTGGGTTGGTCACTATACAACCACCTCAAAAAAGATGTCTCCCATGAACAAACCCTGATATGAAGCTATTTGTGTACTAAGTGGGTGGTCATTAGTGTCTTTAGTGTCCTGAAAAATGAGCTTGTTTTAAGCAGGTTTAATTCATTATGCAATAACAAAACTGAAGGAGAGGGCTATTTTGTTGTTTTGGTTTTTTTTTTTAACATGATGACTGGAAAGAGTAACAATGATTTCCAGTGGTGACTGTTGAGGAGCCCACAAACTGAAGACAGTAGCATTTTGACTTATTATTTACAAGGTAAATTACAAGGTACCTTTCTAAATTATTAAGATGCAAACTACAGCTCTTTTTTTTTTTTNTTGCATTTTAATCTGAATCTGTAAGAGAAAATTTACTTGTACTTAATCATCAGTAATATTTATCCAATCTACTAAGCAATGAATTTAGCATTTTCATTTTGGAAGCACTAATCTAGGGAGGAATGTGTGGATGAATGTAGAAGAGCTGTATTTTGGGAGTTAGTACCATGGTTTTGCCTGAAGACTTAAGTAAGACTGAATATAGGTAGGTGGATGACATGTTGCTGAGTATGTTGGTGACATTCAGTAAGTTTCTGTGTCAGTAGTTGTGCACAAAAACAGTGTATTTTTTCCAATTTGCTACATTGACTACTTTCAAGTGGATTCTTTCTCTCTTCTTAAAAGACTGTTAAAATCACAGCAAGAGAGCATTCTGTTGAGGCTGTCATGCCTAATACATTGTGTTGGCAGCTTTTTGTCAATCCTTATGAAAAAAAAATGTATTGTAAACTTTATCATATGAAGTATGCGGTTTTGTTTTGTAATGTAGCACCACAATGCAATAATTCCAATACTTTACTACAGTTTGTGATCTTTTGTGAGAAAGAGCCCTGAATCTGGCCCTGAATCAGCTGTTAACCTTTTTCCGAGAACAGCCCAAATTGCTATTCTTTGGTGACTAAATGATGCTTCACATGCTACTCAGCCAAAGCAAATCAATAAATTATTAGGGTCATCAACATCATTGTGTCACAGCTCAGACCTGAACCGAATGATTAGTTCCATTATCAGAGCCTTAGCACCCTGTGGTAAAAGCACACTCAGTGCTTTTTGGAAAATTTACCTACAATCCAAAGGAATCATGAAACACCCAGAAATGTCTGTCATTCAGACTATCTTGCCTCTTGAAATGCCAAGATTCTTCTTTTGTCTATACTGAGTGAGGATATTAGAGAGGAGGTTCAAAAAGGAGAGAGGAATTAATTTCAGTAATGGGCCAGGAAAGCCCTTTCTCCTGGCAAAGCAATATTCTGGAGTCCCTAATCCCAAGGCAAGGTAAGAAAAGAATGCAGAGAGGTTTCCACTATGCTGATTTGCATCATGTGGGGAAACATGGCTGGTTACTAGTAGACAAGTCTGTGAAATGACCTCTTCTATTACTGTATTGTCCAAGGATTAACAGTGTAGAAGCAGACAAATGGAAAGACACTCAGATATTGTTCTTCCCTTGTTTGTTTGTTTGTTTTTCTGTTTAGCTTTAGTGCACCTATCTTTAGTTCAATTACTGTTGTAACTATACAAAATCTTTGTGGATAATAATTTACAAAGCTGTAAACAAACAACAACAAAAAGCTGTGGGGTTTGGGTCATCCTCACTGAGAAAAAATTGGCAAGGTCTCTTTAAATTACCTCTTCCTTTATCAGAATGCTGTGGAGGCAGAGCAAACCCAATAGACTCCTCTCCAGTAAGATCTGTGACTATCTCCCAAGCAATAAACTACACCGGTCATAGCACAGAAGGTAGTTTTATAAGATGCTTTGAGAAAAAAAATCACGCTGTAACTTCTCTTACTTTATACATTCAAAGCACCATAAGACATCAAAGATAAGCTGTTGGATATTAGTAGAGAGAAAGAGAACAGTAGTGGGATCTTGTTATGTTGCTGTAGTTCCTGCTCTTTTTCCTGTGTATTTTTCTTTTTAGATTGTACTGAGCTTGATAAGACTGTGTGACAGTTTTTCAGGACAATCATCAAAAGACTGTGAAAAAAGTACATTTGCCTTAAGGATAATAAGCACACTCTTGTGGGTTTTTTTTTTTGTATGGGAGATAAAGATCACCTGCCATTTGACCTGAGGATCTTTGTGAATTCAATTTCCTGGAAATTTATTCTGACGTCATGACTCTGTGTGTGTGTGTGTGTGCATACATTCCTGTACTGTGGGTCTTAAGAGGATGTCAGCAGTATAGCAATGCAATCACCAAAATGACCAGATTTTGCTACCAAGACTACTAACATCAAAATAGTCAGTGTGAGTTCCATTCTGAACTGATTGGACTTGTTGGAGCTTTAAAGCTTGTTTCCAAGTTTCATGTTTTTAATCTATAGTATTACTAAACAGCAGCTAATTTATTAATTTCAGTGTATCCTCCCCAGTCAGAAAGGTTTGTGAATCTATCAGAGCTGTTGTGGTTTTGGTTTTAAAAGGATGAATAAAAAGATGCAAGAATTTTTCGGGCCATGTTGAGAATTCAGGGAAATCTGAGGAATTGAGGGATGAAAGGGCCTAAAATGCATTAGCTAAATGTTGCATCATCCATTTAGAATACAAAAACGTGCAATTAAAGAGCACATATTTTCTTTAATCAATGAGATCCCTTACAATCGTTATTTCTACATGCTCATCTTTCTCCGTATTTGTCAATAATTTCTTGTTCTGAACTGATCTTGAAAAAGGAAGTGAACACAGAGGAAGCAATTAAGCCAATGACAGGGCAAAGGAGCAACTTAACTCACAGAAGAAAAGATTCACGGTAACGTAAAGGATATTACAGGGTGGCATGTGTTGTTTCCCTGTCCTACCAATCCACTGCATCTCCTTTTCGTCTTCTGAATTCAATAAGGAAAGCTACTGTACAAAAGCGTAACTGGCTAATACTGAACTACCTGTTGTGGTAAGGCTTACGTGCATAATTTTGAGATGACTGGATGAAAGAAACTATACCAGTATCAAGATTATAAGTGAAGACTATAATTTCCAGTTCCCAGCCTTGTGTGTTCATTCTGACATTTGAAGATTCAGATCTGTAAAACTGAGCATAGAGTCAATATTCTTTCCCCTTTTATGCATAATTTTGGTTAAAAACAATAAGAACCTACACCTGCGTAGTACCATATACTTTTAAAATGTCACACAAATCTGAACTACAGCAAAGTGAAACAACTCAAAAGAGAAAGAGATCTGAAAGAACAAAGTCTTCTTGAAAGCTGCGCGAGTGCATTTTCATTGAAAACTTTTCCTACAGTTTTGGTTTTAAAACATAAACTTAAAACCACACAGCTGTTTTCACTGGGGTTTATTGGAGCCCTCCGTTCCACTCTTCCCATCTGGCACAGTATCATCACATCCAGTGTTCTTGTGACCTACTTCATATCTGTTAAAATGCAGTAAAGATCTCATTTGCAAAACAGGATTTACACACATTCTCATGAGCTGCAATTGATTCACTTATTTCTAGCAGAGATCTGAAGGTTTCTTTTTATAATCAGTCCTTCAAGTAGTGAAGAACTTTAAAAGAGAGACTTATTCTAAATCCTAAATAAACAAAACTGTGAATAAGTTCTAACAGTAAAGCCTGGTACTGCTCAGTTGCATTTATATTAAGAACTAGATAAAGTCACTTTCTTGTTCTTTTTTTAAACAGAAGCTATTTCTACTTAAAAGATCATTAAAAAAAACCTCCTTACACTGAACTTTTACGTACCAAGAAAAACAGCTGTTAAGGTAAGGACAAACATGGGTCTAAGACCTCCATAGCATCCACTTAATTCCAGAATTAGAATGAATAATTTAGAAAGAGTTCACTGCCTTCTTTTTACAGCAGAATTTAAAGATGGGTGCATTTTTCTGCCAGGCCAGCAAAGGTATAACTCCATAAATAAATAAATAAATAGATAAAACATTTTATTGTTTCACTCTGGATGTGAAACAGCAAATATTGCTACTAATTTTTAAAAAATACATTTTAAATGAGCATAGCATTTAAAAATACCACCTCATTCTGCAATATTTTTGTAAATAATTGCACTATTGCATGTATAAGTAGAACTGCTATTGGCAGTCAGAATTAAAATATTTCTTTACTGAAAAAGAAGTGATGTCACTTCCGCTAACCATATAGAGGCAAGAGACAGATGTGTTTTATAAAAGATGACTTGAAATAAAGGGAAATCTTAATGTTGAATGCGGTGGGTTGGCCTTGGCTGGATGCCAGACGCCTGCCAAAGCTGCTCTATCCCTCCCCTCCTCAGCTGAACAGGGGAGGGAAAATATAATGAAAGGCTCATGGGTTGAGATAAGGACAGGGAGATCATTCGCCAATTACCGTCACAAGCAAAACAGACTCGACTCGGGGAAATTAATTTAATTTACTGCCAATTAGAAGTCAGAGTAGGGCAATGAGAAATAAAACCAAATCTTAAAACACCTTCCCCCCACCTCTCCCTTCTTCCTGGGCTCAACTTCACTCCTGATTTCTCTACCTTTTCCCTCCCAGTGGAGCAAAGGGATGGGGAATGGTCCCCATCAGTTCATTACACGTTGCCTCAGTTGCTCCTTCCTCCCTGGGGAGAGGACTCCTCACACTCTTCCCCAGCTCCAGCGTAGGGTCCCACCCACAGGAGAGAGTTCTCCACAAACTTTCTCCAACATAAATCTTTCCCATGGGCTACAGTCCTTCATGAACTGCTCCAGCGTGGGTCCTTTCCATGGGATGCAGTCCTTCAGGAACAGACTGCTCCAGCGTGGCTCCCCACAGGGTCACAAGTCGTGCCAGCAAACCTGCTCCATCATGGGCTCCTCTCTCCTCAGGGCCCCAGGTCCTGCCAGGAGCCTGCTCCAGCATGGGCTTCCCATGGGGCCACAGACTCCTTTGGGCATCCACTTGCATTGGCTCTATCAGACATGGGGGAAGATTTTAGCAGCTTCTCACAGAAGCCACCCCTGTAGCCCCCCCCACTACCAAAACCATGCCATGCAAACCCAATACATTGAAATAAAACCTCAAGTCTCCTGACTTTTGTTCGAGGCGGGTCCTGGTACTGTGAATTATTTTGAGAAATGCCTTTTCAAATGAACCGTGCTATTATAGTAGACCTATTGAGAATTACAAAGGCAAACGGTCCCTTCAGGATTAGGGAAGAACCTAGGCAGACCTGAAGATATGTAGGATGCAGTTAGGCAGAAGAATGGAGCACACGTTTATATGAAAACAAAACATCAGGACAAAATCATTATTAGAAGATCTTTTCAGCAGAGAGTGGAAGTCATGACTTGCTGTTTGTAGTTTGTTGGTTTTTGTTATATGGAGGTTAATTATTGGCTTAGCAAAGTGTGGTCTAGAGGTGACTAGACTAAAATGCAGAAGAGCCTGATTCTGTTCCCATTTTTGTTCCTTTTGCTGTGTGACCTGAAATGTTCATAAGTAACAGTGGGGAATACAGAATATTGTCTGAAACTAATTATTCATACATCAAGTGTGAAGTTTTCATAAGATTGTGCCCTGGAAGACCAGGAATACTGATTTTCATTTTTCTATGAAGAAACACACCAAATGCGTATGGGTGAGTGTGTCTGTGTAGGCATTTGTATAAACATTATGTAAATACAGAAATATTCTGTGAGGGTGAAATCAATGTGATCTACATTTCATATAAATTGCAATCTCAGAAGATCAAGCTAACTGAGATACCTTGGGAGTTATGTGAAGTCCTGACTGCTCAGCATCCCACCCACATATGAGCCAAAGATGACAGTCATACTATAGTGATTGCTTTAGGTAAAGTTCAGGCAGAATCCTGCAGGTAGAAAAAGGACTTTTGATTCTTACATAGTCTTTCCTTGATCTTGAGACACGAATAAGTTAGGTAAAGTGACAAAATGGCACTAAAGTACATTGTGCTCACCACGTTTTGGGAACACAAAAGTGCCTGTCGAACCATTATTAATTTCTTAGCACTAACGTCCTATTGCCCTCCCCATTCACATATCCAGTTCACCAGTACTGATGTGGGCAGTCAATACAGCATTGCTAGCTTTATACCAGCTCTACATGTTTATATGTAGGCCAATTTGCAGGGACATTTTTCAAACCTTATTGTGTCAATTTGTCAAACTGTATCATGGTGAACTGTAGGGTGAAGACAAGAATGTTTGGTGGTAATAGACATTTTACCAAGGTGATTCAGCATCCAGTTCAGGCCCTTTAGGAAGATTTATACCTGTGCACTTGAATGGATAGATTTTGTCTGAAACTTAGACTTTTGCTGTAATGTGCCTCCTTTTTCCTAACCAAGCAGATAGTGTATTCAAGGGATAAGAGAACTGTTTCCTATCAAGAGGAGACTGCAGGCAGCAACATCTCAGTTTTCCCTGGTTTAACTTTAGTATTGGGGCTTTTCTGTTATTGCGGTACAGAAAAGTATGTCTGGTAACGCAGAACCATCCAGCACTCAATCTGTAGTGTCCCAGTCATGTGGTTCATTGCCTTGCAGTAAGAGATCATTTTAAACATAAAACTGTCTTTTAGCTTGAATGAACACTTGTGATGTTTGTATAGGTCCTTCTTAATTCAGACTGTGCTATTCAACCCTGGAAAGGGAGTCTTCTCGCTTGTAGAACCAATGAGGACTCACACCTTGCCACTACTTTACTATGAGTTCATGATCATCAGAAATAACTGGCTCAGTTATTGTTGTGAGACTTACTTAACAGTTTAAAAAGTTAAAAGCTTTGTATCAAGATTGTTACTGATACTCAAGGACAAAGTATTTTCTTCCACAGTCTTTATAGGGAATTTTATTTGAATTTGTGAAACTACTGCATTTTTTTCTTATATGTAATAGCACAAATATTTTCATTCTCATACGTCACAGACCTGCTTTCTGTGACAGTTCTTTCAAAGAAGGTTCCTAGGGTGGTGCCATTGCACAAGCGGTGCTCACAAAAGTGCTTAACAAATAACACCTGTTATGGTTTGAGAGTCCCATAACAATTTGTTGTCATTTAGACAATCATGCTATCACCCGATGACCCCTCCCCACCTGGGAAAGGGAATCGGGAAAGAACAAGGAAACCTGGGAGCTGAAGTATAAACAGATTTAATAGAATAAGATTAGATAATTAACATTAACAGCACTAAAGAACCGATATTGATCCCGACACCAATACAGAATATACAAAGATTATACT
>VUYV01000401.1:223915-251005 GCA_008711295.1 Anarhynchus alexandrinus
GCAGCAAACTTTCTAATTTATAGTGAATGTGACGTTGATGGTATGAAATAATTCTGTTGGCCAGCGTGAGTCAAGTGCCCGGGTCTCGCTCCTCCTCATCCCTGCACCTGGCAAGCTCGAAAACACTGAGACCTTGAGACCCACACAACATAGCTGGCTGTAAAGTAAATATTTTCACAAATTCAGACACTAGAGTCTTCTAAAAGTGCAGTTTTCCCAAGTATTAGAAGAAAAATTAGTCCTGTGTCGCTCAAACCAGGACAACACCATAATTGGGTTTATGTAAGGAGCTGGATAACAAGGTATGAAATGGCTTTATCTGAATTTGTAGCCGGTGTCTCAGAGGACAGCAGTTTTCATAAAGCCCAGCCATTGCTCACTCTTCCTCCTTACTTGCCCAGCAGGCACATTTCTCCATTTGGAGACTGTCTGCAATGGCTCAGGAAAGAAAAGAAAGGGGCAGCAAGGGATATTATGCATATCCTAATATAGAATACACACCCAAAGCAAGCTGTAGGAAAAAAACCCAACTTTTGAAAACTTGGCCCACTTAACTAAGGAAGTTTTATTGTTGATTTTATCAGGTCCAGCAGTCCACTTCTGGCCAAAAGAGAACACAGTGTGTCAACTAATTTTAGTGGTAGTAAGATATCTTTCCCTAGCTGAAACTTTATTACTTTTTTAATGGCAATAAAAACCCCACATCTTTAAGTTATAAATCAAGTTTTCCTACCGTTTCTCTCATGCAGCATTAGTATAAATGGACACAGATATGACCCGTTTGCCCACACTCAAGCCTGGCTCAAGCCCACCCTGACCCACAAGCTGTGGTTAGCACAGGTTTATAGCAGAGGTAAATCCAAGCTAAAAGCCTTGCTGACAGGCTACGGACCGGGACTGGCTTGGATCCCGCTTGATGCTTATCTGGATGGTTCAAAAATACAATGGCCTTTGTTTATGTGGATGTACTGCTGCCTGCGTTCCTGTCTTTTTTTGACCATGATTTCATCGTAACTGAAACAATGATTTTAAGCTTAGGTGAGTAGGGGCAAGACCTTGTTGAATAATGTCGTTGGGGCAGAATGTGTCTGTTCTTGCCACCAAGCTTTTCAGCACCATTCATGATAATGATTTACCATTTATTTATTTACCCTTAATCATGGAATGTTCTTGGGAAGAAAGTGAAAGGCAGTTTTAACACGAGTTATCTTCATTATCAGTAGCTTGGAAAAACACCATACAAAAAATATTCTGCAGCTTGCTATCACAGAAAATGTGACTGGAGGAATAATCTTCTAATAAATTACATCAGAAAATCTATATTCAAAAAGTCAGAGGCAGCATCATATGACTACAGTGAATCCTAAGGCTGCCTCAGAAAAGAGGAAAGAGGAAAAATAGAATGCAAGCATAAATATTTAAGCCATGTGCTCACAGCCAGAAGAGGGGGAAGGGGAGGGGGTGGAGAAGGCAATTTCATGCATAATCTCTTTTTACTTCAAAAGGAATAAGTGATAAAGTATGAAATATAGAACAGAGCATGTTCTTGGCCATGTTTCAAGTTTCAAAAAGTACCTTGTTCCTAAACACCACAGCAACATTTTTTATTCATATTTGTAACATCTTGGGTTTTTTCAGTATTTATGAGGCCATGAGACAAAATTATCAGAAAAATATGCTGAATATTTCTTGTCTACATTTTTGTATTGATGTTTATGTCCCAACCAGGACTGGCCAGGTGTCACAGAATCTCTCCCATGCATGTTTATTTGGAGTTCTTAAATTGAACAAAGAACTCTGACTGTATTTGACCATGGGTATGTGAAGAAGTGAAAATGCTTAACTAAGCTGATGTCTTGTGGCATGTGATTAAAATATTTTTTCATTAGGGTTGTCTTTTGAAAGTAGATCTTCAAAAGAAAATCTGTAACACATCTAGTGCTATGGAGAAAACCACCAGCCTTTTGGGAGAAGAAATGAAAAGAATTAAGTCTTTGTTGCTTTGAGAGGGAATGAAAGATGTTCTTAGGGCATTGGCCTGTACACATCTTTGGGGCAAGTCACAGAAATGTCACAGGTAACTGGATGTTTCTAGTTTCTGGCTGCTTCTCTAGATGCTTCAAGGTCTTTTTTGTTATGTTCATAGGAAAGCTTAATGATATATTTGGTTATGTAAAAATGATTAATGATTAATTCCATGTTATGCATTAATGGTTTCCATTTCGAGTGCCATCTCTTCATAATCAGAATGACAGTAAGCAACGGAGTGTCAATACCAGGATTTGGTCATTCCCCCCAGAAAAAGATAAACCCATTTTTTGTTAGAAAAACCAATGTATGTTTCTTCCTTGTTACATATGTTTACTTGTTACTAAATAATACAGAGGACAACACATGTACCCAGTAATATCTTATAAAAATCATCATCTTCAAATTTACCATAGAACTGTGTATTCAGCAGCTCCACAAAATAGAATGGATCTTTTTTGTTTAAGTGATTTTAGTTTTTGCTAACATGACTGTTTTGATTTCCTTGGAAAGTTCTTTCTTCTATGCCACAGAACCAATACAGCATGAAGAATATGGTCTTACTTTCTCTCTTATTCTTTAATCACTATCTTGAGTGACTACTTGCAGAGGTGAGAGGTTAAACTAAAGCTAAGATTTAGGCTAATTTTTCCCAGACAGATACTTTCAAAACTTTTTAATATCTAACTTGAATTTAGGATAAGTTTACACATGATGCTCCAGGCAAATGAGAACTAACTCTGTCCTTGCTCGGAGCTGGAAAAAAGCCATACGACTACATTTATCGCAGTGCTGAACTCAGGTTAATGTAACCTGTCTTCCACCTGCCTCTGAACAGATTTTATTAGCTTGATATTAATGCTGTCACATGGTCATTTTTTTAGCTAGGAGAACAAGAAAAGCAAGTTCACATCTACCAAGAACATGTTGTATAGATGTATCCACTTACTTCATATTCACAGCCGTGACTTCTTTTGTTTTGTTTTGTTTTAATGCCTTCCCACTGGCATCCTGACCATTTATTTCTGAGTCAGTACTCTCCCCTCACCTTGCCCTAGTTCTTCTTATTACCCTTCCTAGTCCCTTGCTGTCATTTTCTACCAGCCTGTCTTCTGAGTACTTTGCTTGTTTAGTGGAGGAAAGACGTCCTCAAAGGCAAAACACCACCATAGTACTCACTATCTGGGTTTAACCTCTTCAGCTATTGCAGATTTCCTTTTCCACTTTGACCAGACTACTTCATACCTCTGTGATTCTTCTTCCTCGTCCATAAAATTTGTTTATAGTTATCAGAGGAACCAACTAACCCTTGGCAGTGAGATCCTCTAATATTTTTTGAGATAACAAAGTGAAAAAATCAGTAGAAATCCATATTTGGTACAGATGCACAACTTTCTTGGCTTCTGTCAGCTTTTCCAACTACTCCGTTGCATTTGTCTAAGCCAGGGCTTTTGATCACAAGACCAGTCCCGTGTCTAGGATTCCAAACCTGACAACCTCAGGGCTAGTAGCAAGTGACAGTAGAAATGTGTTGCTTTACTTAGATGCTATTAGTAGCATGTGCTCCTTAGGATAGATTTGCTGAATTGAACTTTTCTTTAAATGCCTTAGAATTTCTCCCTAAGTGCTTTCCTTCTTAAATACTAACAAAATATGTGCATCCTTTCACAGTTTGGACTGAACAGATTGGTCCAACAGCGCTGGGTAAGAAGCACAGTTGGCAACTACTGTTGTGCCAGCCCCAGGGAGTCCAGGAAACAGCAAAAAGCTGTGGCAGATTTGTCATCTGTGTGTGTGCATGGGTGAATGTTTCCTGTATTAATCTAACAACTGCAAGAATTTCACACTGAGGTTTCTAATCTTCTGATGATGAATGAGACTTCGTAAAATTCAATTGCTTAAGCTGTGGTTTAAGGAGGTCTCCAAGAAGTCTTTACAGTTGCTTCCGTCAGAGGGGCTGGGAGCATCTGCCTATTCAGAAGGACTTCTTCCACTTACAGCTGAGTTTGGTTAGACTTTTCAGAACATTTTCAGAGGACAGTTTTCAGTATAAGATGGTCTTTATAAATGTCTTAGGTTTCTCTCTTTGTTTGTCTGTGTGTGCTTTTGGTGCAGGTTCAGTGTTTTAATACTATAACATGGTTAACATAACATCTAAGGAAGCTGAAGGGGCACAAGTCCATGGGACCTGATGAGATATATCCGTGGGTACTGAGGGAACTGGCGGATGAAGTTGCCAAGCCACTATCCATCATATTTGAGAAGTCATGGCAGTCCGGTGAAGTTCCTGCTGACTGAAAAAGGGGAAACATAAGCAGTCGACATGCTGGAGGGAAGGGATGCCATCCAGAGGAACCTGGACAGGCTTGAGAGGTGGGCCCATGTGAACCTCACAAAATTCAACAAGGCCAAGTGCAAGGTCCTGCACATGGGTCAGGGCAATCCCATGCACAAATACAGGCTGGATGGAGAATGGATTGAGAGCAGCCCTGCCAAGAAGGACATGGCGGTGCTGACTGATGAGAAGCTCAGTATGACCCTGCAATATGTGATCCCAGCCCAGAAAGCTAGCTGCATCCTGGGATGCATCAAAAGAAGCGTGGCCAGCAGGGCGAGGGAGCTGATTCTTCCCCTCTACTCACTCTCCACTCTAGTCTCACTCTCAGTACTCCACCTGGAGTACTGGATCCAGCTGTGGGGTGCCCAACATAAGAAGGACAGGGACATGTCGGAATGAGTCAAAAGGAGGCCCATGAAGATGCTGGAGCACCTCTCCTATGAAGACAGGCTGAGAGAGTTGGGGCTGTTTAACCTGGAGAAGAGAAGGCTCCAGGGAGACCTTATTATGACTTTTCAGCACCTACAGGGGTCCTACAGGAAAGATGGGGAGAGACTCTTTATCAGGGAGTGTAGTGATAGGATGAGGGGTAACGGTTTTAAACTGAAAGGGGTAGATTAAGATTAGATATTAGGAAGAAATTCTTTACTGTGAGGGTGGTGTGGCACTGGAACGGGTTGCCCAGAGAAGTTGTGGAGGCCCCATGCCTGGAAGTGTTCAAGGCCAGGTTGGATGAGGCTTTGAGGAACCTGGTCTAGTGGTATCCCTGCTCATGGCAGGGGGGTTGGAACTAGATGATCTTTAAAGTCCTTTCCAACTCAAACCTTTCTATGATTCTATGATGGTCCAAAGTAGTGCTTGAAAAGGCAGCTATCAAAGAACAGAGATGAACTTCCAAGGTGCTGGAAAAATTAGAAGCCACGAAGAGGATAGAAACACAGTGTAAACCAATCTGTCACAGGAGATGTTACATCTTATTTACCAGGAGATTTGCAGTGCAATGCAGAGGATTCCTGTTTGGGTTGTTGTAACATAGCAAGTTATTCTCAATGGTAGCTCCACTTTCTCTTCTACACTTTGGGACAGTCTCCTTCTCAGTAAAGTTAAAATGCACTATAATAAACACAATACACGGGTCTCTACAAATTCAATTAAAAGCATATTTTTAAAAGGTCAAACAGCAACTGTGCTTTAAAGTTTTCTAGCCACTAAAATCCTAATTTAAAACACCATGAACTCAGTTGGACTCATTCCATTGAGTTCAATGAATTTGTGACAAAGCTTTAATTTATATAAATTGAAGTACTTTCTTATGCCCCAGAGCATTATCTAATTTGAGAGGCACTTTCTGAAGAAGGATGTGTTCAAATTCCTCTGAATTGTCAGGTGTTAACTGCTACCAGGATCAGTTCTGACGGCTCAATCACATAATTCTTCGTTGGAAACCCTGATTCAAATCATAAGGCTTTTTCAACTTTCAAGTTTGATAGAATTGTTGCAGCTGATCCTGTTTTCCATACACACAACTAGAACCTACATGCCCACATCTTCAGGAAAAGATGCTCTTTATGTTGGAACTTCATCTATAATATTCCTTGTAAACAAAAAACTCATCAACTGTGTATAAATATATAGGTATCACACACATACATGTGTATATTTTACCTTTCCCTGTCTATGCATGAAAACATTGTTCATATCTTTCTGGTTTTGCAGGAATGTGAAGTCTGTATGGCAAATGATATGCTGTATTCATTGGCCATAAAAGGTAGGTCAGACTCCTACTTACAATACATTAAAGGCATTGCAGGGTTCATGTGAATATAATAGTACAGTAATCACATTGACAGAGTAAGATAATGTTAATTATTTTAGTAGCACTGCTAATTAACACATTAGTGTGACTGGATTCAAGAATTAGTCTAACAATTTGTGACTGCAATTTATTACGTTAATTTGCAATACAAAATAATGTGCTGCTGGGTGTTGCCAGGGCATGGATCTTGTGAGGATAAGCCCGTGAGACAGAAGATGGACAATAACGCAGCTAAGTCCTGCACTAATACAGCTACATGGCTGTAGCTCTTGAACACAAGGACAGAGTGAGCCCATATCAGCCTACAAAAGAAGCACATAGATATACCCTTGCTGTGACAACATCCAAAGTTAAAGATGGGTTCAGGCAACGCAAGTAGCTGTACTACATTATTATTATCAAATTACTATTATTCTGCTAGTGCTGTACAAAATTAAAGTAGGTAGGAGTTGCCTCTTAATAGAGGAAAAAGCATGAATATTTCTTGGAGAACACTGAAGCAAAAGCAAGCCATATGTTCTCACCGCCACAGTTCTATTGATGAACAGCAACTGACTTACAAAGGTTTTCTTCCTAAGTTGTGGCAATTTACATTCATTTTAACTGCTAATAAAGCTCATATTTTTGCTTCTACTTTCTTATTCTGTTGATATAGGCACAGTTGATAAAATGTACAGTTGCTTTCTTGGATTTTTTTTTCAGGAGCTTTCCTAATAAAGGAGAATCCAAGGGAATCGGTTTCTTTCTCGCTATTTTGAATATTGACTATGCTTTTCCTGAGGAACCATTTATGTTGACTTGCCCTTGGTGAAGCCATGCTGGCTGTCACCAATCACCTCCTTATTTTCCATGTGGATGAGCAGAGTTTCCAGGAGGATCTACTCCATGATCTTGCTGGGCACAGAGGGGAGACAGACCAGCCTGTAGTTCCCTGGATCTTCCTTTTTTCCCTTTTTAAAAATGGGCATTACGTTTCTCCTTTTCCAGTCAGTGGGAACTTTGCCGGACGGCCACAACTTTTCAAATATAATGGAAAGTGGCTTAGCAACTTCATCTGCCAGTTCCCTCAGGACCTGTGAATGCATTTCATCAGGTCCCATTGACTTGTGTACCTTCAGGTTTCTTAGACGGTCTCATACCTGATCTTCACCTACAGTGGGAGGTTCTTCATTCTCACACTCCCTGCCTTTGCCTTCTGTACTTGGGCGGTGTAGTAAGAGCCCTTGCCGGTGAAGAGCGAGGAAAAACAGTCATTGAACATCTCAGCCTTCTCCATATCCTGGGTGACCAGGTCTCCCATTTTTTTCTGGAGAGGGCCCACATCCTCCCTAGTCTTCCTTTTATCATTGACATACTTACAGAAGTTTTTCTTGTTGCCCCTGATGTCCCCAGCAGATTTAATTCTATCTATCTATGGGCTTTAGCTTTACTAACCTGGTCCCTGGCTGCTTGGACAATTTCTCTGTATTCCTCCCAGGCTACCTGTCCTTGCTTCCACCCCCTGTAGGCCTCCATTTTGCTTTTGAGTGTGTCCAGGAGCAACTTGTTCATCCATGCAGGCCTCTTGGCTTTTTTGCCTGACTTCTTCTTTGTTGGAATACATCGCTCCTGAGCTTGCTGGAGGTGATCCTTGAATACTAACCAGCTTTCTTGGGCCCCTCTCCCCTCCAGTGCTTTATCCCATGGAACCCTACCAAGCAGATCTTTCAAGAGGCCAAAGTTTGTTCTCCTGAAGTCCAGGGTAGTGAGCTTGCTGCTTACCCTCCTCACTGCCCTAAGGATCTTGAACTCTACCATTTCATGATTACTGCAGCCAAGGCTGCCCTTGAGCTTGACATCCCCCGTTCCCTCCTTCGTGATAAGGACAAGGTCCAGCATAGCTCCTCTCCTCATTGGCTCCATTACCACTTGGAGAAGGAAGTTGTCATCAACATATTCCAGGAACCTCCTGGATTGCTTGTGCCCTGCTGTGTTGTCCCTCCAACAGATAGCGGGGTGATTGAAGTCCCCCATGAGGACCAGGGCCTGTGAACGCAATGCTGCTCCTACCTGTCTATAGAGGGCCTCATCTGCTCCGTTGTCCTGGTCAGGTGGCCTGTAGCAGACCCCCACTGTAACATCACATACCCCTGTGTTCCCTTTAATACTGATCCACAAGCTCTAGGTTGGCTCCTCGTCCATCCACAGGTGGAGCTCCATGCACTCCAGCTGGTCATTGACATAGAGGGCAACACCCCCTCCTCATGTCCCCTGCCTGTCCTTCCTAAAAAGCCTGTATCTTTCCATTCCAACACTCCAGTCATAGGAGCCATCCCACCATGTCTCAGTGATGCCAATGAGATCATAGGCCTGGAGGTGTACACATGACTCTAACTCTTCGTTTGCTCCCCATGCTAAGTTCCTTTGCATAGAGACACTTGAGCTGGGTTCTCATTGAAGCTGACTTACTGGCTGCAATTCCTTTGTGCTGCTCTCCAGGTGACATTCCTTTGAGGTGTTTTATCTGTGTTTCCCCATTGGCTCCTTTTGCCTTAGAAGCCCCTGGCTTGTCTCCATAAGACTTTGAGTGTGCTGCAGTGTACCCAGCAGATCTCAGAGCAACAGGTTGAGCGCCCTCGCTATCGACCCATGCTTCTAACCTTGGTGTGTTATCCCTTGGCTTGTCACAAGCAAGCCTGATAATACCCACCTCCCCCATCAAGTCTAGTTTAAAGTTCGGTCAATGAGCCCCAGTAGCTCATGAGCAAAGACTCTCTTCCCCCTTTGAGAAAGATGAACACCATCTGACGCCAGCAAGCCTGGTGCCATGCAGGCCATCCCATTCTCAAAAAACCCAATATTGTGGCGGTGTCACCAGCCACTGAGCTACATATTAACAGACTGAGCATGTCTGCTTCTTCCAATGTCACTGCCTATAACCGGAAGAGGAGAAGATAATCTGCACTCCAGATTCCCTTACTAACTATCCCAAGGCCCTGAATTTTCTTTCAATCACCCTGGAGCTACGTATTGCCACTTCATCACCACCCACATGGAAGAGCAGCAGTAGGTAATAGTCTGAGGGCTGTACCAGACGGGGAAGTTTCCCCAGGGAGGCAGAATACTTCCCTATGAAGAGGTTCTGCCTGGTGTATTGGACCCTCTGTTCCCCTCAGAAGGGAGTCACCCACAACTGCAACCCATCTTTTCTTCCTGGTGGAGGTGGTCATTAAACAGCAGGTAGGCCTTCCCAGTCCTGTCAACTCCTCTGCTGTAGTCAGACCATCTTCCACATCATCCATGGGCTGGCCTACCTCATCCAGAGCCTCACACCTATTGTACAAAAGCACCTGGGTACAAAGGCCTGAGGTGGGCAAGGAGAGGGTTTGCTTGCCACCCCTAGTACAGATTTGCCTTCATTCAGAGCTCTCCATTTGGCCACGTTCGTCAGCCTGGCAGGGGGAGGATACGGTATCCCCTTGATCTTGTGGTTTTTCTGGTGTCTGTCCCTGTTTCTCTCTCAGAGAGGTCAGAGCATGATTCCACCAATCTATTTCTTTCATGCACTCCCTGATGCTCCTTAGTCTTTCTGCTTCATCTCTTAGCTCTACCACCAGGCTGAGAAGACCATCCACCTGGTCACACCTCACACAGCTGTCATCCCTGATGCCGTCCATTAGCCGTGTAAGGTTGTGGGACTCCTTGCAGCCTGAGATCCGGGTGGCTGCATGTTTCCATGGGACCCCTATAATATCTAATTCACTTAGAAGCTAGTTAAATTTCCACTGGAAATCAGATGGCTTGATACCTAACTAATGAGCTTGTCATGATCGTTCAGAGCTTTGAGAGCTACAAAATTTGTTTTACTTACTCGGATGCCTAAGCAAGTGTAAGGACAGAAGAACTTTCTCCAGCTGAAGGAAACTGCGAAGCAGCGTTTCCAATATGACAATCCTATTCCTGTATGCCGAGTTTTGAAGCAGAAGGTTTATGCAGGGCCAGGGTATTAGCAGGTCCACATTTACTAGAATAAGGCCGAGGATTGGAGGTGAAGAGGTGGAAGGAGCATGGGGAAAGGATACCTTCAAATCTGGAGATTGTCCAGCAATTTAGCAAGGGAAGCTAATGTCACTGCATGCTCTCGAACTCCATTCCTTCCATAATTCCAACAATGACAAAAGAAAAAAAGAATGTTGTCTGCTTAAGCCTGAGGGCTCAGGTAGATAGAAAATATGTGTACACATAATCACACACACAGACATGAAGTAGATGCAAGAAGACAAAAATATATTGAATATGAAAAACATATACAGGTGAACATGTGCTTTCTATGCAAATAGTTCCCGGTGTAATAGCTAAGAAAGATCAAGATGCCTCCCATGTCTGTGGAGCACAGACACTGGCAGTGACTGGCAGGCATCAGAGACATGCCGGGTTGACACTTGGGGATTGCAAATGCAGCAAAGAGGGTCTGGAGGAATCTCTCTGTGAGCACTATTACTGAAGCTCTTCTAAGGCCCCAGGGCTGAGGACAACAGGGAAAGTGAGTGATTCCAAGGGCAACACTTCTACTTCTCCTCCTGCCTGAGTTTGCTCATTTTCCTGTGGCAGATATCCATACAAAGTATTTTCTAGAGAATCACAATAGCAAAAGCGCAAGGCTCTCACATGAATTATGCAAATCATGCAAGGGTTTATACAAAATTGTAAATGCAAGGGATACACGAGGAGGATTAAGTACAGGTTTGACATACACATTTGGTTACGTTCCCATGCCTCAGCTTTTGTTTCCATCTCTTGCCAGTCTTGGCTGCATCTGCTTTGGGCTTCTATACCATACAACCTGCTTTAGCATTATAACTGGAGTCCCACAGTCCCGAATGTAATACAGCTTCATAATGACAACAATAATCCTTAAGTCCTTCCATTATCTAAGGTTATTCTGTGTCATTAAACACTGTGAACTGTGAATAACTGTGTGTATATGTGAAGAAATGCAAGGGACAGTCCACTCTTTGAACAAGCAGCTTTAAAAGCAGTAAAATGATCACAGACTAGTTTCAGACAGATTTCAGTCTCCCTATTGGAGTCTTCAAGTCACTCTTGTCTAATAATGTACCAGTACTGAATGAGGCTTTTCCCACTGTTGAAGCCCTCTCCCTCTCTTATCTTTTTCCTTTAATCCCTCTGTAGAGATTATGCAGCATCTAATAATAGCAAAACTAACAGTATTGCCTACCTTCCCAGGGAAGGGCTTGCTTTCTTCCTTTGTTCCTTTCAACAAATCTTAAGTTAAAGTTATAGGAGTTTGTTTCTTTGCAGCCTGTCCCCTTCTGCTAAGTAGATTGAAACAGTGCAGAAAATTTAGAAATCAAGTGGGAGGAGCGGCAGGTAAAAATATGCATACAGTGAAAATCACATTAACATTTTTCTTTGGTGACCATGCTAAAATAAAGATATTTTAGAACATTCAGCAATTTGGAAGCCTAACATGGGACTGATGGTTTATAGCACCCTAGATGGCAGTGTATGGGAAAATCTTACTCCACAGCACACCAAGGCACTAACTTAATGCCCTTGGGTAATATTAGGTTGCCTGAGAGCAGGCCAAATGGGATGCAGGACATCGTATGACAGCTGCATGTGTTTCATGTGCTGCACCTGGCATTCACCCCCATTCGCACCCCCCCCCCCCATGCCCTGTCACACCACAGCTGGAGCAATTTGAAACAGATATGCCTCTGATAAACCATTGGTGCTCTAAAATCACACCACTGAGCCCCTGCAGTTTGCAGCCACTTCAGCCATTGAACTGTGATTGGGTTCAACTGGGTTAGGTATGGGATGGCACAACTGGGAAAGGGAAACTAAATACACCAAGGATCAGGTCTGAAAAAAAGCCATAAGGCAAGAACTGTGGGAAGGGAATAGGAATTTCACAGAGAAATCAAGTGAGGTTTGAAAACAAGCAATTGGGAAAAAAGCCTGCAAAGAGCAGAAAGTGACAGAAAACAGAAACAAGAGGAGCGCGAGGGAATTAAGGGTTCAGAGACAAAACTAAGACAGAAATGCAAAGTCAAATGTGGGTAGAATGGGGAACAGAAGAATCTGGAAATGATGCACAAACACAGTTGGTTAAAACTCAGTCTTTCAATACCTTTTGATTTAAAGAAGACAAAAAAATCAAAAGAATTTTATTATTTTCCTACAAAAAGAAAAGGAAAAATGAAAGTGAGAAAGAAACAGTAAGAAAGAAAAATAATAAAGAAAAATAAAAAAGAAAAGAGAAAGAGAAGAAAGAAAAGAGAAAAAGGAAGAGAGAAAAAGTTTTAGTCCTTACAACTTTATTATATATAAGAACTATACCATCCCTATAACTTCTCCGGTAAGCCTCACCAAAAGAAAGATAGGAATACAGCAACAATGAAACAAGAAAATTGCACAGAGGCTACAGATGTGTCAACAAATACCAGTAATCTCCAATGCTCCCCAAAGCATGTGATGGGATGGTTCTCCACTGCACTGTGAACAAAAACCTGGAGGTGCAGAGGCTACAGCCCTTCTGCAGTTCTGGGATTTCCCCAGTAACTGCAATGAGAAGCCACAACCTGTCCCTTCAGACTGAAAAAAGGAGCAAAACGAATACTGCACAAGGCAAAGTCTTGCCTCCATCACTTTTTCTTCAATCAGCCTAGTGTTAATGCTCTTGTACTCCAAAAGGACACAAAGACCTTCATCTGGTACCTTTCTGTGTTTTCCAAACACTGTCGCATATGCCAAAAATAGTGACAAGTGATTACCTCAAAATGATCTATCCTTTCCCAGATGGATGGGGAATAAGCTAATTTGCAATGGGGAAAACTGTCCTTTCCAGGTCCCCAAACTGGCAACAAGGCTTGGCAACACCAGAGGTGCAGCAATTAATGAAAGACGGGGGATAAAATAGGACCACAGTACAGCCTCAAGTTAGCAAACAAAATCAATGTGTACAACATGTGAGCCTATAATGTGGCATCGGCATGGTTTCCAGTGACTGCTGGATCAAAACATGTTATATCCTCCCACTGACTTGTACTGGAGGTGGAAAGTACACTCTGTACTTCCAGGCCCATCAAGGCTAGTAGATGTGCTAGCAAGGTGAGAAAACAAGCTCCTTAATAATGGGGGGCACATTGGGCTGCTTTGTGTTCCCCCTTAAAATGCATACAGAAAAGTAAGCCTCAAAGAAAAGAAATATAAAGGCCAACATAATTTGTTAAATACTTTTGTGGTTTTTACCCAATCATGAAAGTGATGCCAGAGGTGAGAATTACAATTTCGTTTCTCCATCTGAAGATAGTAAAATTTGCTGAGCTCTGTAAAAGCTGAAACAGTTACTATACTTTTATTCCTACCAAAAAGACAAGTAAATCACAGTGGCTTGACAGTTACGCAGCAGGTATAGGGGTGTGGTGGGCAGGCCTGGGTCTCTGCTTGGGTCACACCATATTCTGCACGGAGGAGGGTCTGTGAACATAATGTACTTGCTCAAACATTATTTCTTTCCCTGAGAGATTGCTAATAAAGGTACAGATGGTGAGAGTGATAGAAAAAAGATCCCTTGGCATAAACTCAACAAGATTGGGTTTAAAACCCTGTTTGCAAGGTGAAATGAAGCCAGCAGTTGCATGCCTGGAGGAAAGCATTGAAACTTGCTGGAAATGTAAAGCCTGCTTTAAAAAGCATCAACTCAGAAGAGAAATTATGACAGTGAAAAGGATTCTGTCGTGTCTACACAGATTGAAATACTGATTAAAGTTTTCATAGTGTCTGGGTGTTCAGACTGTGTTCTCCACCCCTCCTCAAACAGGTTTTCTGCCCTGTAGGGATGCTCCAATGTCTAAAAAGTGTTGGTCCAGCCACGCATCCTTCTCTTTACGGCCACATGGACAAGGGCTCCTTGTCTATCAGGGTGCCTCTTTCCATGAAATTTGCAAGGAGTTCACATACTTGTGCCATTTCCTCTCTGTCAAACTTGCTTAGCAATACCCTGTGAGCTTCCAAGTTAGCTGGGAAAAGGGGCACACACACACACACACACCTTACACTAAGTATGGTTGTGTAAACCTTGTTTCCTTACAAAAATAGAGTAGACATGGCCATCTGGATGGCCTCCCTGGAGGTGTTTAAGGCCAGGTTGGGTGGGGCTTTGAGCAACCTGATGTAGTGGGAGGTGTCCCTGCCCATGGCAGGGGTTTGGAACTAGATGATCCTCAAGGTCCCCTGTGACCTAAACTACTCTATGATCTGTCACTTTTGTTTCCTCATATGCTGTATATATAAAGAGGTGTAATTTAGCCCAGCAATGTTTTTCAAGACACTGACAGAGACTAGCTCCTGATGTAAGCTAGTGGGAGTTAGACACCTCTCCGTTATGTATGCACTTACAGATCTCTTCCTTCCTCAAATAGGGAGAGAAATATAATTTGATTACATTAAGGAAATAATGAACTAGTAGGTCTACATGGCAGGTGAATTAAAAAACAAACCACTTAACCCCGAATACATGGAACTCCAAAATTACTAACGATTCACAAAGCCCACCAAAGCACAAGGTGCAATTAGATGTGGAAACAGACAAAATAAAAAACCCATTCACATTTAGCCCAGTTCATGCAGACCTCAACAGAAGCAGCACCTCTCCTTGCTCCCAAATAATGTTTCTACCACAGCACTGATAAGCATGATGGGCTTTCAAATGTCCTTGCTTAACCAGAGGTCACAGCATTACGTACTCTTCCTCCCTCCCAGTAGGTTAATAAAGTAGATTTTTAATGAAAATATTTCTTTTGGAATAAAAGTTTTGGAGCTATATTTTTCCCCTTACTTTTAGATGAGCATTTCTTGACAGAGTAGTGGTAGAGTACTTCAAAGCAATCAAAGATAAGATGTCTTCATGTGCTCAGGTATCCACACTAGAACTAAGCACTGTGTATTGCTGTATAAATGGATTAATAATTCAAAATGTTATGCCGTAATGAAAAGTCACCTTTTTAGGTATCTCAAAACAATTTATGGTATAATTCACCTCAAAAATATACCAGAAATTCAGTGTCACTAAACTATGGCATAGAGATGAAAAATTAACACCCTTGAAGTGAAGAACAGGAGGATAATTGGAAAACTCTGAGCACTCTATCACCTGCCTGCTACTCTGCAAACAAATGCCAGTACTATGAGGAAAACGACTAATACAACAACAGGCTCTTTCATACTATGTGTCAGATTGCTTTAGAGTTTTAATTCTCCTGACTTAAACTATCTTGCAAAGAAACTTTAAAAAAAACTGCTCTCCTTGCTGCCACATTTTTGTAATAATTTTAGTTTTCATTTAATAAAAGAAGAAAACAACAAAAAGCAGTTTTCTTTGTTCCTGGCATCTCTGTTTAACTCAGCTGACAATGCAACTCACTTAATGTGCTCAGATAACGAATACAGGATGAAAACATATAAGCAATGCTTTTTATTTAAATAGTGAAGCTCAGCATTTCACAGATTCAACTTCATCCTATAAAGGAGAAGGATCCTGAGGTAGTTAAATGGGAAATCCTTATCAAATTTAGTAGTGGACTACCAAACTATTGTATTTCTTTACTTTCTTCTGAAGTCTCATTAGATTCTTAAGAGGTTTGTGAGTTGATCAGTCAAAAAGAAAAAAAAAAATTGCTACTGTTTACAAACCTAAGCTCAACAGGAAATGCAGAAACCTTAACAGTGTAATTCTGATCTAAAACACAGCGGTTCCTATTCTGCTCAGCTGAGTCATTTCACTTAGAGCAGGAACAAATTAACTTTTTCTGAGGATTTACAGAAGTATACCTCGAGCCAAGATTGGTTCTCTGGCAGGGGAAATAGGGGCTTCCGTAAAAATGCTTCTGAAAATAAAAAAATAATTAATTAAAGTCTTCCAGTCTTCTCTGGCACTCCAGACTTGTGCCCTCGATGATGTCCTTTCTCTCTCCCCACAGATCAGAAAAGGATCAGACTTCCAAGTAACCACTCAGATACCTAAAGTCAGGCAGGAGCCTATAACAGAAATTCATACTGCTCTAGCAGGAAGAATGAATTAGATCGTGTCTGCTTTGTGTGTGAATTACTGTATAGTCAATTAGTGCTACACAGCAACCCTAGACTGTGGCACATGCCGGCAACAGGAAGCACTGCCCAGCTTTTACATCCTAAAACTGCCCTGCCAGGTCCTTCCAGAACAAGATCCAGAAAGCATTATTTTTCCCCAACATTCCTCTTTTTCTGTGGAAAAGAAACCCAAATACCAATTTCTGGTTCCAGTGCAATCATTTATGAATTGTCCTGATATGCTGTGGAAATCCTGACCGTCCATGTCTCTTGAGGAAAGAAGTGTTGTCCATCCATGCTATGGGACCAGCAATGGTAACACCAGTGGTGTGTGACACATGATCCCTATGAAGCTGCCTCTCTGAAACTCACCTATTCCAGCATGGCGTATTTTCTCAGAAATGGCAGTCTGTAAGCAGGAGGAGAATGTTCCACCATAGAGCTGAAACTGAGGGCTCCCAGCCTGAAACCAACCAACATCACCCTCTCCCTGTGAAATCAAGACTTCAGACACGCCAGGATTATTAGTTTTGTGTAGTTAGCAGATACTATACAAGTCAACCCCCAACATATTTTGACGTGTAAACCAGTCATTTGCTTGTTACATGTCATTATCTCACCTCCTCAAACGTAGCTTGCTCCTCCACTTAATGATGTAATCATTAGGGNGGGGAGATCCCGGCATACTAGCAACTGTGCACAGACTGAGGATCCAGCAACTGCAGCCAAAGGTGAAGGGTAAAAGAGACATATTTTGACGTGTAAACCAGTCATTTGCTTGTTACATGTCATTATCTCACCTCCTCAAACGTAGCTTGCTCCTCCACTTAATGATGTAATCATTAGGGACAGCATGACTTCCAGCTGTCATTGCAGGTGAAAAGTTGTTTTGCAAGCTGCCCAAAAATGCAAGAACAGTCAACAGACCTATATAATTACCATGACCCAGCCCACATCCATTAAGGCATCAAAACAATGAAACAAATTTGGCTTTCTTTTACTCAAATTAAATCTGTTTATAGAATAAATTACCCCAAAATAAATACAATAGTAAATAATTTTTAAATCTTTAATATGTTAAATAATTAACATTGTAGTAATTCCTGTTCAGTGCCATCAAAACAATGGCTACAAAAAGTATCCCTCAGGCTCCCCTTTTTTATATGCAACATACTCCTCAGATGTTCCCATTTGGAAAGCAGTTTGAAAGTTTAGCCTCTTTTTTGCAGCTGAACGCATATATGAAATGTTCAAGCAAGGGCATATTTACTGATCAATGATTTATCAGTAGGCAGGACAGTGGGAGGAAGTACAATATTTAACTTTCCACCTGAGGCTGAGTGCGGACTAGGAATTGCAAATTGGTTAAATCACTGTTTCTGATGAAATTATCTAATAAGCTCATTCTCTTTTTGTTCTTCAGGAAGACTTCCTACAGCAGTATCCTACTCAATAGCGTGAGATGGGTTAACAGGCACAGGGATGAGGGAGGCTCCGTAACAACTTGGGGGGGGGGGGTGTCAAAGGGAAGATTTCCACTTTTTCTGCTCATCACAGTGGTTTGCTTTCCATGCTGTTCCTTGAGCTTATCTCTAGCTTGTACCAGCCTGTAAATTATTCTATCCAGGCAAGCTTTTATGCCTAGGCGAAACCCTTTTGAAGCCCAGGCAGATACGCACATGTGGAAGCAGTTGTCAGGATATAAGTGTAAGGGAAATACAGGTGGCAGCGGCAGATCTACAATTACATGATAACTGGAGAACACCTGTGATGCATATCAGAACCTGCAGTTCTACTTGAAATTGCCCTGTGACAGGTCCTTAGGTTTAGCAATAAAATTGCAATAAAAAGAGAGAGAGAAAGACAGAGAGGAAGCTATGGTGAAACGAAAAGAGAATTTACTCCAGGAAGCCAAACCTGAAGCTGAATTGCAGCACAGTCAGATGCAGAAGTCTCTGCCCTGGATGTGGGTTGTCTGAGTTCAAAGCAACAAGGAGGCTTCCATGACTGGTTTTAGATCTTAACTAATAAATCTCACCTACTGAAGATCGTACATATCATTTCTTCCTAGACAGTCATAGTCTACTTTTGCTCTCTTTTTTCCCTACATTCATGCCTTTCTCCTGTCCAGTCTAGTCTCTCTTTCTCCTTTCTTCCTGATTTGCTTTAACAGCCTTCAAGCACAACGAGGCTGTGCCTGTAACAGGAACTTTTGGAGACAAAGCAGTACAAGCAGGAAAAACTTGTAATTACATAATTGTTTCAATAACCCCAGTGAATTGCTATGATAAACACATCCAGATTGTTTACCTCCTCAAAGGGGTGTAGCTCCACGAAAGCTAGTTCAACCATTTTAGTATAAAACCAACATGACTGCATAGAGAATCTCAGCCATAATGCCCAGTCTGTCTCAAACCTGTTTGTAAAGCCTATTTTGTATTTAATTGAAAGAGATTCTCTTCTCATACTATCATTACCGCTCTCTGATTAAATATGATCCATTGCTCGTCCTTGCTACGTTTTAATACTAAGAAATGTTATGAGCACGTGGGTTTTGGCAGTGTATCATTTCTGCAAAATAAAGAGGAGAGTCCCAGTTCCAGTGGTCAATTGGAACTTCACCTGGAGTTCTGGGAATGAATCCAGAACCGTCATCATGCTTTCACCTAAAGTGTCCAGGTAGAAACAGATAAAATTATAAGCAAGCTGGCTCTGGAGCATGGAAGAAAGAAATGAATGTTGGGATCAAATGACTTTGAGTTAACACTGAAAACAGTCATAAAAGAGAGCAACAAAATTCAGCAATATATTTAACAAGTGGTTTGTGTGCTTCTTGGGTAGTGCCTTCAGTTCAGACAAAACTGCAGAAATTTTAGAGAACAGCAAAAAGGAAAAAAACTTTGGAAAATTATAATGAGAAGTTATTCTAGGGAACAGAATCTGAGTTATCCAAAACCAAAAGATGGAATGGAAATACATTAATCTATTCTATGGACATATAAAGATGCTAGCAAGGAATCTGGGATTGGGATTGCATCTCTTAATGAGAATAGAGTATGGGATTTAGGTTAGATATGGATGAGACTATGAAAATATAAGTTATTCAATGGAGCAAGTTGCTGACAGAGGCTGCAAAATTTCTGTCTCTGCCTATATTCAAGGTTAGACATGAAACTCATCAATTAAAAAGCATTTAAGAACAATTAAACAAATCCTGGATGACCATTCCAGGTCTGCTCCTTACAAAGATTTTATGTGCTATTTCAACAGAATGAACTACTTGTTTACTTTGTTGCATAGAAAGCATTAATATTCATTGCTTATCTAATGTTCACAAACAGGGAAAGACTGTCTTCTGAAGTTCACTAACAATCTGTCCAGGTGAGTGGAGTAGAAGAAACAGGAGTTGCAATATATGGAGAAGAGATAAACTAAAGATGGAAAATTCTAAATAGGGGTTGCACAATATGTCATTCATCTTTTTAGGTCATAGAGTAGCTCACAGCACAAGACTGATGTCATCTACAGTAGAAAATTGTTTCAATCTTTACTGAAAATACCTCATTTGGCCAAACAGGAACAGAAAGACAAGAAACAGCAGCAGCAGCACTCAAAAGTGTTTTGAATGCAACTATGTGATTTCTGTCTCCTTCTGGCCCATTTCAGACTTTTCAGCCCCTGAGGCAATGATCTAAAATGTTATGGCTCATTTTTGCCTGAAAGGTTAGCCAATATCTGGGCCCTCACAGGTTGTTTCTCTGAAGAGGAGATGGTGGTCAGTTACTTCTTTTATGCAGTTCTGTTTATTTACAAGGAATGTACACAATGCCTGCTTCTGTAACCATGGTAGGCTCAAACAAGAGAAGAATCCAAAGGCTGTCATTCTAGTTCAGAGGCCTCCTGACATCTTACTTTCTTTTGGCTTTCTATAAGGGCCACACTAGTTGTTCTCTTGCTCTCCTCTGGTTTTCTTGTTGCTCTCTGGCTTCTTTTCCCACCCACAGCCAGACAGCTGCAGCTTATGCTACCTCCAATGCTCTCGGGCTTGCTTTCAGTCCAGCCTGTGGGCACAGTTTCCACAGACTTAATTATTGCTAAACAAAGGGTCATTTAGTTGTTCCCCCATTTAATCTCAATGGCAGTTGTGCCACATACCTATCAGGCCCAGAACTCACCCAGGAGTCAAGTCTTCTCATCTAACTGGAAGCATATGATTAGGGTAAGGCAGCTTCAGCTGCATGAAATGCAAGTTACCCTCAGGAAAAAAAAAAAAGAAAAAAAAAAAACACACAGCTTCTGCCATATCTTGAAATGTAACTCTTCCGGGCCCAGTACTATTTTCACTTAAGATATTTCTTAATGTAGTTTTGGCTCCTTTTACTAGGTTGATAACAAGCAGTTCTATAGTGCTTATAAAGCAAGAATTAGCAAAACTAGAAAGTCTGAAATTTGTACAGATTAAGCTTCTTTCGGGTGTATCTGCTTCCATCAAGTTACCACAGCACTTGTTCAAAATTACGTCCAACCTCACCACTCTACTTCAAACATACATTGCTTGAATACTGCAAACACATCCTGTAGGATTTGCGTAAGCATACTCAGACACATGGCCACCAGCACTTCCATGACATATCATATCCATCATTCGCTAGACTGCATTTACACTGCATGCAGGACTGACTAAAATCAGTGTGCAAAGCAACCACAGTTTAGACAAGCCTCTGCTGATTCCCCATGATGTTAATTCATTGCTAAGCTGCTGGAAAGACATTAGTCAGCTGTGAAAAGGACCACTTTCCCCCCAGCCCTCCCGTTCAAAGTTTCTGCAACTAGGACAGAGCACCTAGACTGTGGAGTTTCCAGGTTTGCCTGCAGGAGCCCTGTGTTGGGTGGAAAGCTTTCATCACACCCCTACCAATGACTTAAGAACTTGCTCTTTGCTTTATGAAGAACAAAATTATTATAATGAATCATGGAATCACGATCATTCTTCCTACCCCAGAGGGCTTTTGGCCACAGAATTTATCCTTTTAGTATATCTCTGTACTGTTTTGAGGCTCAAACCATAACAACCTCTTACAATAATTCATCCTCATGCTCTAAGAACGATCTGGGTGATGATCTGAGAAGTCATCTCTCATCAGGTCTCAGAAAACTGCAACTCACAGAACACTGCAAAGTCATGATTAGACTTGCCTCCTAAAGTGCCGCTGATAGCTGGTCATATTAACACTGGACTTGATGCTCTCAGACATTCATATTCCCGATCTGCTCCTTTGCTACCAGACTCAGTATCCCAAGATAAAGAGACTATCTTGTAACTTTAACCTAGTTTCCTTCATACCTGTTATGCCAGCCCTACAGAAATAATGTTTCTCTGCCATTCAGATAATTTTATTCCATTTTGGAAGGGATTCTATTATATAAATCTAAGTATTTACATACTGCCTATAGAAAACAATTTAAAAATCAGGACATTATCTCTAACTTGGTGTCTCACAGATATTGATCATTTTGGCCCACTAGCTCTTTAAAAATCTCTTTAATTCAGATTCTTTTTTTGCCAAACTCCACCTGGTTATCCTTCTCTGTCCCTAATTATCCTACTGAAAGTCACTCAGTCTTTTCCCATCCACTGTCATCTAATTCTGAAAAAACTTTTCTCATGTTTCTCCCTCACTGCAAGAACAATCCTTGTATAGTTCAAGACCTAAATATGACCAGCTATGTCACTAGGTCCCCATTCAAATCCTACCCAATCTGCAAAGTCTGTTCTGCTTTTGTAAAAAAATGGCATCTACTCAGTGAACAGGACAGATACCTGCAACCACAGATACCCACGACCCCCAGCGGCAGCACCCTTAAGTGCCACATTCCAGCCACTTAAAACANAGTCTTTATCATGCCTAGGCTCATATGGAAGGACACTGCCTTGAATGTTCCAGGACCCTAACGTTTAATAGCAAGAAACCAAACCCCTTCCCGGGAGCACCTTCTGAAAAAGTGAATCAACCAAATTCTTTTCAAACACCGACTGGTATTTTAGAGCTCGTTCTGAGCTCACTGGAGGTTGGCATTCCCCCTTTAAGTTTCTAGCTTTGCCTTGCAGGTTCAATCTTCTGCTACCCATAGCAGACATCTCTCCAACAGCTGCCAACCAGTTTGTATCAGGTGTTGGAAGACCATATTTTGGCACTTCATTTGGCAGAATTATGCTGCTGTTTCCATAAGTGGGCTCCAATCGCACATCTTCTCACACCAAAAGACTGTTTGAAAGTCTCCAAAACTAAACAACAGAACTAGATGCACTGAAATAAATATTTTTTTTCTTATCTGACAGTAGCTGATGTTCAGACATGCCTTGCCTGCCTCCATTTTATAGTTTGTGCTCAGGTGTCAGTGTCAGCTCTGAATTCTCTGGTGGCAATGGGACCTTGATCAGAATTACATATATGTCTGTAGTCCACTAGAAGAAGGACACTCAGGACATGTGTCTGCAGAGATACCAGCTCTGGTATACTATGTCACTTTGGTGACAATAATTAACCACTCTCATCAGGACTAATTATCCTGGATTCACCTCCTCAGGAGGTGGCTACACTGCTTCTGATTGTCAAGTTGGCCCACCTCCCACTACCTTGTGTCCTTCAGGTTCGTGCCTGGCCTTGGAAAACTCTGATTCCCAAACTGCCTGTCTTCACACGCATCAGCTGCCAGACTTACAGCTAGACCAACTATTTCAGAGGCCTCCGCCTAATGTAAAGAAACTCCTTAGTTTTAAGCTTTCCTTTAACCTTTCTCCTTTTATTTCTCATTTTATTTTATTTCTACTTTATTAATTATTACTTAATTATTAATTACTTTATTAATTATTACTTAATTTATTTCTGAGTTTATACCAAAGGGCACTGGGAATAGCTCTAATGCACATATATCAGTGTAACTGAAGAGGAAATAAAGCTCTTCAAGGAATAATCTGTGTTGCCTAGGTCTGTGTGCAATAAACAGTGTCCTAAATTTTAAAACCAGAGCCCTTAGCAGCTGCCAATACAGACACTGAGCAGTGGGATTTCTATAAAGAGTAATGTGGGTAAAACAGTAACATTACTTAGGACAGTGGCGGTAGTAGTAATGTAGGGATGCAGGATACTCAACTTCCACCTTGACTATGAGAACATCACACTTTCCTTTGTATTTCTTGTCATTTCTTCCTTTCTTTTTTTTTCAGTGCCATTTAGGAATATATAAAATTGCATTCTACTAAAATATTATCTATAAACTCTGCTAAGGCACATGGAAAATGAGGAGGTGATTGGTGACAGTCAACATGCCTTCACTAAAAGCAAATCATGTCTGACAAATTTGGTGGCCTTCTATGACAGGGTGGATAAGGGAAGACCAACTGACATCATTTACCTGGACTTGTGCAAAACATTTGACACTGTCCTGCATGACAACCTGGTCTCTAAATTGGAGAGACATGGATTTGGTGGGTGGACCATTAGGTGGATAAGGAACTGGCTGGATGGTGACACTCAAAGGGTTGCGGTCAATGGCTTGATTTCCAAGTGGACACTAGTGACAAATAGAATTCCTCATGGGGTTGATATTGGGACCAGCTCTAACATTTTTGTCATCTTTGTCAGCGACATGGATGAGCAAGTTTGCTGATGACACCAAGCTGTGTGGTGTGGTCTAAATGCTAGAGGGAAGAGATGCCATCCAGAGGGACCTGGACAGGCTTGAGAGGTGGGCCTATACGAACCTTGAGAGGTGGGCCCGTACGAATCTTATGAAGTTCAGCAAGGCCAAGTGCAAGGTCTCGCATGTGGGTCAGGGCAACACAAAGCACAAATACAGGCTGGGCAGAGAATGGATTGAGAGCAGCCCTGCCAAGAAGGACATGACAGTGCTGGTGTATTAGAAGCTCAACATGACCCAGCAATGTGTGATCCCAGCCCAGAAAGCCAACCGGATCCTGGGCTGCATCAAAAGAAGCGTGGCCAGCAGGTTGAGGGAGGTGATTCTCCCCCTCTGCTCCATTCTCATGAGAACCCACCTGGAGTACTGTGTGCAGCTGTGGGGCCCCCAACATAAGGACAGGGACCTGTTGGAACAGGTCCAGAGGAGGGCCATGAAGATGATCAGAGGGCTGGAGCACCTCTCCTATGAAGACAGGCTGAGAGAGTTGGGGCTGTTCAGCCTGGAGAAGAGAAGACTCCAGGGAGACCTTATTGCCTTTCAGTACCTACAGGGGGCCTACAGGAAAGATGGGGTGGGACTCTTTATCAGGGAGTGTAGCCATAAGATGAGGGGTAATGTTTTTAAACTGAAAGAGGGTAGATTAAGATTAGATATTGGGAAGAAATTCTCTACTGTGAGAGCGGTGAGACACTGGAACAGGTTGCCCAGAGAAGTTGTGGAGGCCCCATGCCTGGAAGTGTTCAAGGCCAGGTTGGATGAGGCTTTGAGCAACCTGGTCTAGTGGGAGATGTCCCTGCCCATGGCAGGGGGGTTGGAACTAGATGATCTTTAATGTCCCTTCCAACCCAAACCATTCTATTATTATATGCTTTAACAGAACCTTAGCAGTTCTCTTGTTCTCTGCCTAGTATTTGATATCTCTCTTTTGCCTCCTCCATTTTTGCCTTCTAAATAGCAGGAAAACTATCATCTTCTGCATGTTGGGATGGTGTTGGCATGACAGTGCATCTGTACAGATAAAATGTGTTGGGGACATGTCTCAGGGAGATATTCCAAACATCAGTTCCTGCTTGGAAAGCACTTTAGATATCTGTGATATAGATGTGAAACACCATTTCTGCTAAAATCAGTGATGATCAGAGGCAGTTCTCAACCTGCTAATAATGAGCATCACTATAAAAGTACAGAGATACCAGATTGCTAGGTAAATGATACAAGACAGCTCATCTCTGAAAAGTTCAGCACTTGGAAAAAACTGCTTTGGAAATAATAATGCCTCTTGGTGTCAAACAGCTCGGGAATCTGACAAAAGTCAGAGGTGAGGAGACATTTCCCTTACCCGGCCCCTTGCCTTGATAACAGAGGAAAGGTCTCTTTCAGACCCTACTCAAAGTGTTTACTTAATGACTGAGTTTCTTTAAGATTGGACAAGCTGACTTCTCAGACACATTGACTAATGTTTACTGAAAGAAAAGGGCTTTGCCTTGCTAAATTATGTTTGTTGTGTTGGCACTTACTCAACAAAGAAGAAGAATGATAAAGAGCTGGAATAGCATCAGAAAACAACCTCTAAGGCCAGCTTTCTGGGATTGCTTTGAACTCTCACTCATCATTATTTTATGCACTCGATCTCCTTTGTGCTTATATAAGGAGGGTAAGAAACAACATGAATCTTGCCTTTAGGATTTTTAATCAAAGCTGCAACTTTCCTGATTGCAACAGTGGATTTTCAAGCTCCAAAGCGATTGTATAAATTAAAATCCCACGTTTCTGTGGGCTATGAATAGAGCTGTTTGAAATGCTCTCAACAGGAAGAGCCTGCTTCCACTGTCAGAAAGGGTAAGGAAGTTTCAGGAGCTCTAGGCTCCCACTGCCCCACACAGTGATCTGTGACTGACAGACCACCACAGGCTGTGGGTGCAGACTTGTGAACAGACTGAGGACTGCCTCCCTTCTGGATTAGGGCCTCACCCAAAGCACCTTGAAGCCCTTAAAAAATTTCCAACAGGCTTTCTTCAGATCCATCTACTGCTGGAGTGAGGAACGGAGAACTCAGCAACACATGCAGCAGAGGAGGCAAAGGACTGGACATCTTAAGATGTACCTACCCAGGGCGCAAAACAGCCCCTAGGCCCCCAAAACATCAGAGCCACATCTGCTCCCCCAAAACACCGTGTAGCAAATTCAGGGGTGAAAACATAATGAGCCAGAGAAACATCAGGTAGGATCCATAGCTTTTCTAGTAATCCAGCCAAGACTTTTGCAGCCACAAGGCCAAGTTTGGGAGTTTTTTCCCCCTCTCTGTTCGCCCGTCTGCCTAGTTTCTACATTCTGCCTCTGCATTTGTGAGGTCAGATTTCCAGATAGATGTTGTATATGGACCTGTCACTGTTATTCCTACAGGGGCTGACAGCCTCTGAATTGGGTGCCCAACATAAAGAGAAGCCCACTAGCAGGTGTGAAAAGAGATGGTGGGCAGCCTCACAGGGGGGAAACCCAAACCTGGGGTGGGGGAGGGGAGGGAACACTATGCTGCGTGTGCAGCTTGTCAAGTGAGCTCCCAGCACTTCGGGGAAGTGCGGAGCTATTGGCGGCGGGGATCCGGGAGGTGTGGGGAGGATGGGCACTCAGCCACGGCAGGGACAGGAGGGTGCCTGGGGCTGCCCCAGCGGGCGGGTTTCAGGCCGGGTGTTGGTGGCGGGGACCAAGGGCCGCGGTCAGGCCGATAGTGCGGGTACGGGGCAGGTGAGTGTCCAGCCGGGAGGGGAGCGGAAGGGCAGGCGGTGGAGCATCCCTGGGGACGGGGGGCTGCTCGTGCTCCCCACTTTCTCTCCACCTCAGGGGTACTACGGGGTTTTTCCTGCTCTGTGCCTAAAACGTGTTCCCTTCCCGTCCGTTTCATTCCGCCGTTTGGAGGTGGGGACGCACCGCCCGTTCGGGGTGCGGACCCTCCGGCTGCTATGGCAAAGCCGCGGGTATGGCCCGCGCCGGGACGGGCCCGTCCCTCAGCAGGTGTCACCCCTGCCCTGGCGCAGGACCCTCCGCCGGCGCCGCGGCCCGGCCCGGCCCCGCCGCCCCCTCCTCGCCACACGGCCGGGCCGGGCAGCGC
>VUYV01000401.1:251099-349270 GCA_008711295.1 Anarhynchus alexandrinus
GGCCGGAGAGCCAATGGGAGGCGGCGTTGGCGGGCGGGGCGGCGCGGGACGGGCGGGTGCAGTGCGCTGGGCGACGCGGGGCCTGCGGGCTGCTCGGGGCTGCGGGCGGCCACCGCCCGCCCGCTCGCCTTCCCGGCCTCCTGCGGCCGCTCACCGGCTCCTTCACTTTGTGCTCGTCTCCGATTGCCGCCATGCCGCGCCGCCCCGCGCCCGCCCCGCTGTGGCCCGGCGGCCTCCGCTCGCCGCCGCGCCGCTGAAGGAAAAGGAGAAGGAGGAGGAAAAAGCAGCGAGGAGGAGGTTGCCCGCCCGCCGCCTCATGCCGCGGCCCCGTCCCGCCGCCAGCCCGGGGACCTGCATGGACGGGCATGGGGAGAGCTGCGCCTTCCCGCTCCCCCGGGGCTGAGCCGCCGCGCCGCCGCGGGCCGCGCCGCCCGTCGCTCGCCGCCCTCGGCCTCCTCGCCGCCCTGGGGTTGCTGCTGGGCTCAGGTACCGGGGCGGGCCGGGGCCGGAGGTGGCGGTGGGGGGGGAGTTCCGCAGCGCTTGTGGCCGGGGTCGGCGGTGCAGCCGCGGCCGCAGCCTAGCCGCGGCGGGAGCAGGGCTGAGGGGCTGTTGGGCGCTCGGGCGGCGCGGGCTGGTGCGGGGTTGGGAGCGGTGTCTGCGTGGGTGCGGTCCCGCCCCCCCCCACGCGTGGTCAGCGGGGGCGGAGCGGGAGGCCGCGGGTGGGATGGCGGATGCAGCCGTGTAAGCGGCGGGAGGGGAGGCCGGGCAGCGCCGGGCTGTGCCCGCCGGCAGGCGCGGGGAACCGCTGTTTTCTGTGTGCTGCAGGCGGAGCCGGCGTTCGGTTGGCGGGTTGGAAAGCGGGGAGGGGGTGGAAGGTGCCCCGCACGCCGCAGGTGCCCCGCTGCAGGGGTCGGTGTGCTCAGCCGTCCGAGCAGAGCAGTTGGGGTGCTGTGACAACGTTTGCCTCTAGCGTGAGGGCGCTTTCGTGTATTCACAGTTTTACTGAAATGAATTGTTAGGGAGAGGTCATCCGGTTTTCGACAAATCGCTGTTCATCCATCCACCTCTCTCTGTACCAAGAATCCACTGAAAGCAGCAAGAAAATTTCCCAAAGTGCAGGGGAACGGATTTATTAGACTATTTGGTAACTTGACAGACTTGTTTATCTAGACTAATTTATATGTGATTAAAATATTATCGCAAATAGTAACCGAAGGGAAATATAGGAAAAGTTCCGATGCTTTGAAAGTCAGGCTTTGCTTGTGTCATTTTGTTTGGCATAGGTCTTTTTTACTTGCATGTCTGAAAACACAGAATTTGATCGTTTGTTTTTTTTTTCTCTGTTCTTTTACAAAGCTTCGTATCAATTGGACAAAGATCAAGTGACAAACTTACTGCTTACTCATACAGTTCATGGTCATGCTTGGGTGTAGGTTAGAGACTTCCTCCTTCTACTTTGTTGTCTGGGGATTTTGACGGGAGATTTGCATTAGCTACCCATCACTGGCAAAACATGTTGCCCTTATAAATCCATGTTTTGGATAGTCAGAGTAAGTCATGTGAGTACTGACTCACAGGAGGGTCAGCTAAGGGACAAGCAAAGAAATTGCTAATATCCACTCATCACCATATTAATTGCAGAAAACAACTGTGTTTAAAAATGAGAAGCGCTACACTGCTATTCAGTCCATTTTCCACTCCTCATGTCTCAAGGGTTTAGGAACACTTTAATTGGGCTGTTAAAATCAGACTGGACCCCTGTTTGAGGATGCACAAAACAAGTGGGAAATGTTGTAAAGAGAGGTTTGAGGGGAGGCAAAAGAATATCTGTTAGGTATATTGTATTTTCCCATTTTTTCACACTTCTGTGTATCTTTGTAAGCATTCTTGTAGTGGTTAGAATCTTCTTTATGACAGTTTGGAATTACAGATTAATGTATGCACAGCTGAATTTTACAGGTCATAAAAGGAACAAATAAGCATAGCATGTTTTTACTAAATAGTTTTGGGTGCTTGGACAGCTATTGCATGAAGTTTTGCCCATGTTCTTTATGAAAGTCCATTTTCCGTTATGGCTCTTTGTAGCTCTTTGGACAGGAGGGAACCCGGTCTCTCCTTTGACTGGGGGTTGTCCTAGTTTTAACCCCTGTGGATCGTATGGCTCTGTTTCCTTTAGTGCAGCGTTCAGTCTTTCTCGTTTTGTTTCTGCTACTCATGAGTTCTTCTGTAAAAGTTGCCTGTGGAAGACTGTTGTTAACTGCCATGAGAATCTGGAAGGATTTTGGATCACGACAGTGAGAGCTGTGGAGGAGAGGGGTGTAAAACTACAGTTTGCTTGCTGGGATGGTAATTATCCTTTCTTTGCAGAAATCAGGTGACCAGATAAGGTCTGACTGTTTTGTTCATGTACACTGAACTGTGTACCTGTTGCATACATCTGATAAGTACTTCAGGTTTTCATGGGGAGAGGGTTTCTTTGCCCCTTGTCTTATTATTGAATTACACTGTAAGAGGTACTGTTGTTGCAGTGTATGGATTCCTTAGCTGGCAATTTGCACTTCAGGCAGCTGTGGGTTTTCTCAGTCGTTAGTCCCAGAAAGCGAGCAGTGAAGCTTTAGTGGTGGCAGTGCCAGGGAAATAAAGCAAACTGAATTTATGGCATGCCCACTTCCCTACCCTTCTCTTCCTCCTCCTCCCTCNCCCCCCCGAGCTTTCGAGGAGAGAAACTTTGACTTCTGCTTCATTCAGTCTGTTTTTGTCTAAATGTATAGTGCTTGCTGCCTTTCCCACATCCTTCTGAGGGGCAGGATTCTGTTTAAAAGTTTAGTAACTTGTGTAAAGCACTGAAAGACTGAATGGAGACTTGCTTATTGACAAAGTGATTAACTTAAGCAACAGAATTGCATCATCACCTTGGTATCTGGAAAGAAATGGTGGGCTCGTACTAGGCAGGAGTTAGTGCTGTTAATTTCCGTCTACACAATGTCAAGTAATGGATTAAGTCATGCATGGGTCATCTCAGCCTTTGAGGTGGTCTGTATTGGTATCTTTATGCCTCCCAACCCCTTTTTCTCTATTATATATTGTTTCCCTAATGGGTGAGCACTATAAGTTGTCTTCAGGTTGTTTTCTGCGGTCCTGGTGGGTATGGAATCTAAAAGGGGTTTGCAATCTAAAAGGTTTGCTTCTTTTCTCTCTATCTTGTTTTGTACGTAGGTGACTGCCAGCTGCAAACATCTTGTCGAATCCAGAAGTGTACCACGGATTTTGTGTCCTTAACTTCACATCTAAACTCAGCTCTTGAGGGCTTTGATTTGGAGTTCTGCAAGGCCCTGCGAGCATATTCTGCCTGTACCTATCGCAATTCCAAAGTATGCCGTGGAAACCTAGTCTACCATTCTGCAGTGCTTGGGATCAGCGACCTCATGAGCCAGAGAAACTGTTCCAAAGATGGACCCACATCCTCCACCAACCCTGAATTGTCCCATGATCCCTGCAATTACAGTGGCCACACAGAAGCCAGAAAACATCAGGGAGGGGAGAAGACTCCTCCTCCTACTTACCTATTTTGTGGCTTGTTTGGTGATCCTCATCTGAGGACTTTTAAGGACCGCTTCCAGACATGCAAAGTGGAAGGCGCTTGGCCCCTCATAGACAATAACTACTTATCAGTGCAAGTGACCAATGTGCCTGTGGTCCCAGGATCCAGTGCTACTGCTACAAATAAGGTATGGATTGTTCTTAAGCACTGTGCATGCATACAGAATTAAAAGGCCAAGACAGTAGAGCAAGTCATTTAACCCTTAACGGTTAAGAAGTGTAGCAGCTTGAGAATCTTCTATGCAGTAGCCTAAGAAATTAAAACTGTTAGCCTGTTCTGAGAATTGAACAAAACTTAAACCAGGTCCTTTTGTCACTGCTTCTCCCCACCACAGATGTAGTATCCTTTAAGGATGCTAAATGTAACACTTTAAAACAGTTATCAGATTGCAGTGTCTGTGACTGCCTCTGCACTAAGTAAAAATTCTAGGCAAGGAGCAAGGAAAAAGTGTAGGTCTCTGCTTTTCATTAATTCTCTTAAGTTCTATAGCCATAACAGTAGAAAATGAAAAATATTGTCAGAGCAGCACAACAAATGAGTTACCAAGGTATTGAGGGTTCAGAGCAAAGATAAGAAGGGGAACTGTGGAGAATAGAGGAGGTAGCAAAAAATTGCGTTAATGCCAGATGGTTGCCAGAAGGAGCAGCCTGAAAATTCTGAGAGTGTAAGTCCCTCTTCTGACAGATGAGACTTAGATTGGCCACTTGAGGTGGCTCGAGAAGGAACACGTGTGCTAATATTGATAGCTTATTCCATTTCCTTACCTTAAGAAAAGTATTTGTCTCTTTCTGTGGAAGGCAGATAGCAAGTGTGTCTCTAGGCAGAAAATGAGGTATAAAGCATAAGCCTGGCTAAGGTGTCCTTAGATTTACCTCCAGAGCCCCGGGTGAAAAATGGGACATCTTTCTATCAATAAAAGACATTACTTACACATACATTTGAAGCTGTTTCTGTCACATATATCGTTCCCTTTTTGGAGTGAAATGACCTTTTTTAAGTGTGGTAGTGTAGCTCTTGTAGTGTCAAGAAGGTGTGTCAGGCTATGTGTACGCACTTTCAAGACTCAATATTGGAGAATTTTCACTGTTTTGTTAAGCTCGGAAATAGGTTTTTAATTACTGGTGTTAGGAGCAGGGTGTACACGGGTCACAGTAGGTTAGAGCCTGCACATCTTTCATGGAGATGTCTGTGCAGTAATATTAATAAGTGAAAATCAGTTTTGCTATTGCATTTGTGCTGGATTCTAAGGTACTGACTAATGTCGGTGCTTGTATGAGTGAGGCAAATTTTTGCATTTGCCAGAAGCCAGAGGTTGGGCTGATACATCACTGAACTTCAGAATCACCTTTTCTTAACTTGTACTTGTTCCAAGAACAGTCTGCATTGTGAATGAGTTCTGAGGAGTATAAAATGAGGGAATGAGACTAACCTGAGTGAGCTTGGCAAAGGAGACTTAGGTCCCTTGAAATCTGCACCAGTGGCTTTTTTAAAAGACTCTTAAATAAGTACAAGAAAAAGCTGCATTTCAAAATCAGTTTTGCTGAAGTCTTGTGGAGTGTTCTTTATTTCCTTGTTCCCGGTAATTCTGGAGGAAAAAGTTGAGAGTTGTCTTGTGTACAAATTGTGTGGGTGGCTAGGGTGTGATGGTAGTAGATAGGTGATCTTATCTTACCCTTTAGCCACATTCTGAAAATGATTCACTATGGTAGCATGTTATACTGGTATACTACTTCTCAAACCAAAGGGAGAACTTCAGCAGATAAATGTCTTGTACGTACTGGGGGAAAGTATGTGCTTTAAAGTGAGAACTTTCTGTCTTTATTTATTCTCAATGTTTTTGTGTTTGACTTGTCATTCTGGAAAAAGTGGTAATACATTTTTCTCTTTTATAATAGTGGTTTAACATCACTGCTGCTGAGCAAGTACAGCTAAGTGTGCAGAAGGAATTAAATTATATAGGATGTATGGTCTGGGATATCAGAAGTGTCTCTAATGCTAAGATCTGTTACATGTACAGTCCTTGAGTTTATTTGGCAGATAATCAAACTTACCAGCACACTTGTTTGTAGGAGATGAAGGTTGTTTGAATGTACAAGTAATTTAGCAAGATAAGTTTTCATATCTCTAATGCATCTTCTTGATTCCTTTATTTCTTTATGGAGCAGGCTAGAAAAAGTTTAGAAGAGGCTTTTTAAACTACACTGCTGCTGCTAGTTTAATTCCTATAACATTTTTCTGTACAAGTATTCCATTTTTGTTGTGGTGGTTGACTATCTGCTGCTGGGTGTACTTTCCTGATTTTGGCCACTGGGTAGCTTAAGGCTCCTTTAAAGTGCTACCAAGAGAAATTCGGTGACTTTTATCTACATAGTGTTTTTTCCCTAGCCGAGAGTGTGCAAATAGGTCTTCTACATTCTTCATAAGACGTTTCCAGAATGTTATCCATTGTTAGTCTTGCTGCTTTTTCATTTGCAGATATTTGAGATAGGTGTTTAATGGGAAATATTAACAAAGCTTTCTGCTGAACTTTAATTGTGCAGAAGCCAAAGCAAATACTAAATTTGCGAACTAACCTACTTAATCCACTCTAAAGCAGACCTGATGAAAGCAAAGACAAAAAGAGTAGAAAATTTAGTTTCTCCTGAATGCTCTTTTTTAGGGGAATTGTTTTAAGCTGTGGAAGCAGAATGTTTAATCTTCACACTGTATGCAGTGTGCTTTTGAAAGGGGCATACCATCACTTGCCCTTGTAGGTAGTTGTTACCTTCAAATTTCTTACAGCTTTCGTGTGTACCAAGCGTTAAGGGAATTGGCAATGAAGGGAATCTGGCAATGAAGTAAGTTGTCTCCTTTCTCCAAAACCGATGAGACTTGAGTAACCCCACCAGTCTGAGGGCTATCCAGTAAGTTCATAAAAGACAAGAGAATGCCAGGAGGAGACTTTAAGGAAGAATGTGAAGAATAGAAGAACGTTCCCTGCCCTCCGGCGTATCTGGCAGGGAAGTATGAAAAGCAGGAAAAGTCTTCCTTTAATTCCTTAATTGGAAAGGTACATCCTCTTGTGGGAGTTGCGTATTCCCAAAATGCTCTTGGCAATTTGTTTGTAGGTGTTTTGCATATTTGTGATGCCCATAGTAACAACATCTGTTTCTTCACAGTGAGCAAAGCTATTGTATGTTCTGTGGTCTAGCTGAAACTTGAAAATCCAGTTTTCTTGAGCTTGTGTGATGTGCTTATGCTGCTTGGTATAGGATCCTAGGGCCTTCCAGACGGAGAATGAAGGATCGTCACCAAGTAGCTGGGAAACTGAGTTCAGTTTCTCCTTTCTTCTTCTTTCTGACTGACTTCCTGTATGAGTTTTGGATAGGTCACTGGCATCTTTTTGTCTGATTTCTCCAGTTATAGATGAAGAGCTCCCCTGTCTTGGGAGCTGTTTAGGGATTTCCTGAGGATAAATGGCTATTACAAGGGGCTGTAGAGGGAGCAGGTAGGAAGGGTATTGTAGGATGCATTAAGTAGTAGGTGTGTTGGGGTTTTTTTATTTATTTATTGCGTGCTTTATTTGGAGGGGTACAAAGTCTTTATTGGCTTTCATCGCTGTGACAGGTGTTCCGGATATCACTAGTGTAGTTGTCCCTGAATAGCAAATGAGGCAGAGATGCTTGGGCTTGCCTATGGAAAATTTTCCTTCTTGTTTGCAGTAATTAGAAATGGAGTTTTTCCTATCCTGGTGTTTCCCAGTGGATAGCTTGAGGGTAAGAGAGTGAATGGAAGGACAGAGAAGGGAAAAAACACAGAGCTGTTACTGTAGTGGATTTCCTGGGCATAAAGCTTTGAACCTGGGAATTGGTGGTATTAGCAGGTTAAGGAAACGTTGGGTATAAGTATTCTTATTCCCAGAGTCAAAACATTTAAATATCTTTTGCACCATGGTTTCTGTTTTTGCAGGAAATCATTGCAGACTAGACACAGTGTAATTAGCCTCCTTTAATATTAAAACGTTTGTCTTCCAGTTACCATTCAGTTGTTCTTCTAAGTAAGAGCGTCAGATAACAGATCACGTGTGATTAGTTTTTTCATCTTTGTGGACATCCTGCCTAAGGTAAAGATGAATTCGTCTTTATTTCTCATTAGTAGTACATACTAGAGTTTTGTTGGAGGACATCATAGGATCATTTTGGTTGGAAAAGATCTTTAAGATCGTCAAGTCCAACCAGAAACCTAACACTGCTAGGTCCCATGAAACCATGTCCCTAATGGCACATCTGCACCTCTCTTAAGTACCTCCGAGGATGGTGACTCAACCACTTCCCTGGGAAGCCTGTTCCAATGCATGACAACTCTTTCAGTGAAGAAATTTTTCCCAGTATCCAATCTGAACCTCTCCTGGTGCAGCTTAAGCTGTTTCCTCTTGTCCTATTGCCTATTACTTGGGAAAAGAGACCAACCCCCTCCTCGCTACAACCTCCTTTCAGGTAGTTGTAGAGTGTGATAAGGTCTCCCTTCAGCCTCCTTTTCTGCAGACTACACAACCCCAGTTCCCTCAGCTGCTCCTCACAGGACTTTTGATCTAGACCCTTCACCAGCTTCGTTGTGCTTCTTTGGGCATCCTTCAGCACCTCAACGTTTTTCCTGTAGTGAGGGGCCCAAAACTGAACACAGTATTTGAGGTGCAGCCTCACCAGTGCTGAGTACAGGGGGGTGATCACTTCCCTAGTCC
Organism: Anarhynchus alexandrinus; assembly: GCA_008711295.1. Lineage (NCBI taxonomy): Eukaryota > Metazoa > Chordata > Aves > Charadriiformes > Charadriidae > Anarhynchus > Anarhynchus alexandrinus. Next base: position 259,421 of record VUYV01000401.1, read on the forward strand.
TGCTGGCCACACTATTTCTAATACAAGCCAGGATGCCATTGGCCTTCTTGGCCACCTGGGCACACTGCTGGCTCATGTTCATCTGGCTGTTGACCAACACCCCCAGGTCGTTTTCCACTGGGCAGCTTTCCAGTCACACTTCCCCAAGCCTGCAGTGTTGCATGGGGATGTCATGATCCAGGTGCAGGACCTGGCACTTGGCCTTGTTGAATCTCATACAGTTGGCCTCAGCCCATCAATCCAGCCTGTCCAGATTCCTTTGTAGACCCTTTCTACCCTCAAGCAGATCAACAGTCCGGCCCAACTTGGTGTTGTCTGCAAACCTACTGAGCTTCACTGGTGTAAAGATAAACAAGGCTCTTTCCTGGTGTCCAGGACAGCCTAGCCTCACTAGAGGTGGTTTTGTAGGGTAAGCTGTGGCAGTTTGTCAGGCATTAGACTGGTTTCTTGTCTGTGACATTTGTGGGGCTGCTGGATGACTGTTACAGACGTTTCAGCGCCTTCAACGCCTGCCTTTAGGGGGTGGAGAGCAAAGAAGAGATGCATATATACTTAGCGTTATCTATCTGATTGTCTTTAGAGCCTGTGGAGGTGTCTTGTGGGCAGTAGGATAGATAATACATTAATGATTAGAAGTGGCAGTTTTTTCTCAGGCATGGCAATTGGAGTTAAATGTTAATGTTGTGCACTTAAACAGGCTTTACATTCCTGTTTGTTGGCGTGTAAGTTTTACAGTCCCACTGCAGGGGTGGGTGGAGAACCTTTCTTCTTGGGTTATCCACCTGAGAAAAGGAGGTGGAATGTTTTAGATGCTGTTCCCGTCGATGAAGGATGCTTAACTATAGTTAAGTTCTGGGTAGTTTGGAAATTAATCAATAACAGATTGATTTCTAGAGTGGTTTATGAACAGTGACCTTCTTGCTTAACCACATTCAAGAAACACTTTCCTGAGTGATCTTGGCTTTCCTTTTGGAAGTCATCTAATGCTGAACTGTTTTGTTTTCAAGTTGACTTCCTCTTTATTTCTCTGTTCTGCACGGAATCCACACACCTTCCCTTCCCATTTTCTCCCCTGACATGAAATCGGAACGTGTCGTGGTAAAATCTCTTGTATGCTTCTGTACCACAGAAGCAAGCTGCTGAAGTACAGCAGGCTGAAGATGGTTTACCATGTTTAGTTTTGTAGTGCTCCCAGCTGTTCTTGCTTCCAAGAAGTTGGCCCCAGTAGCATCACTGAGGCAGTCCCTAAATCTTCCCTGGACAATTTTCCCTCACCGTACCCCCCCCACCCCAATATGCATGGAAGAAGCAAAGTGGCTTTTGCATGTACACCTTTTGCTGGTGCCCTTGAGCTACATCGACTTCAGTAAATGGCGCACCACGAAAGCGCGGGTGTATGGAGAGAAACATCAAGAAATCCTGCTTTGCGTGATGCCTAGTGCTGTCTGATGGACTGAGCATTTGTAACACAACTTTCGGTTTTGTTTCATCCCAGAAGACCTGCTATGCATATAAAAAGGAACTAGCCTGTGATGTAACTTGAAATGAGGCTATTGAATCAAAATTTTACAATGAGTCCTTATGATTTTCCCTTACTAAATCTTTCTACTTCTACCTTTTGGCATAGGCCGATTTTTCAATAGGTGATGAGTGATGCTTGGTTTCTGAGATAAACTCACATGCTTCACACCTGTTGCAGGCCTCTGGAAAGGGAAGCTGTGACATTTTCGGTGTCAGTGATTGAAAGGTTATTTAGTGCATTCAATTTTATATTTTCCTATATGTATGTATAAACTCTAAAAACCTTGGATGGCATTGCAAGACCCCTTTAGAAATGTCATATATGCTGTGCAGTTACCTACCTATGAACTTCTAATAGCTGGCTTTCAGAGATCACTCGTTAAGTCCCTTGCAGGCTTCCCAGAGATATTTGATAGACCACTGGTCTCTTATCATAAAACTTCTGCTGAAACATCTCCTACCTATTCTCCAGTGCTTGATGAAATCATTAGAAAATCATCAGGGCTGTGTTTTTCTTTAAACATCCCTCCCTGTCTTTTTCTGTAGACTGAAATTGTGCATGAGGAGAGTACCTGAATGTTTTGTCATGACGATAGGCATGAGGTAGGGCATGCAGACCTATGCATAGATAAAGCTGAGAAGCATGGATAGCAAGGTGGTTCTTCTGCTGCATCAGAGTGCCATTTCAGCAGTCTCCCTGACCTACTGCGCTTTATGTGGATTTACATGTCACTAGATAGGTGCACAGCGGGATCTCATCTGCTTCCGTGCTGCTCTCTGTTAGGAAAGTAGCTCAAAATTTTGTGTCATAAGAAGCATTGTGGAGACACTCCTTCAATGCACATATTCCACTGGTTGGGTATTCAGTTGTTAAATAACTTGCATAACATATTTGCAATCAACATTCCCTGCCTCTAACTAGCTTTCGTTGTTATGTACCTAAATGCTGACTGTAACCTTTCCAACACGTGTATTGTGGCCATCTGTGCTTGGAGTAGTAATTGGGGAGGACGGGGTGGGTCCGTGAATTTTAGTAGCACCTTGGGTCTTCAGCAGTATTGAGGTAGGTTCTGCATGACTGCGTGGTGATACAAGCCCTTGGCTGAAAGTACAACCCAGTCGCGACAAGTATCTGGGGAGGAAAATGGACTTGGGAACTATTACATTAAAATCATAAGTGAAACTAGGCAAGATCAAAATCTGTCCATAGAAGGACAGGAACCTTCTGTTAAAAAAACCCCAAAACAACAACAACCAAATCAAAAGAACAACCAACAACCATCAGATTTTTCATAGTCACTGCCTGTTCACTAAGTATTATCACCTTGCATGTAGTACCTCATATCTCTGTTTTTTACTAACTGGGTGAAATCTTAATTCTTGGGTAGGTTTTGTCTGAACTCTTTCCTCAGGAATTTTGCCTGTAGTAGAAGACTTGAATGCCTGAAATTGCATTTGTAGATACAGGAGTTGGACTTGGGTCTTGGTGTGGAAAGACTAGACCGTGTTGAAGATGTTACAAGAAAACTTCCTACCCTGATACAGCTCTCAAGATTATTATCCATTATTGCTTTATCATGTAGGTAGTGATGAAGCTGCGATAAGAAGTCCAAGGGAGATCAAACGAGGCTTCAGGGCCTTGGGACGACTGGTTAAGGGATCAGTAGCACAAGTGTTTTTTTCCTCTGTCCTTCCAGTTGCAGGGAATGATGTTGGAAGAAACAGGAAAACTCAGCTGATATCTGGCTCTGAGCCTGGTGTCACTGGCAGAATTTTAGGTTTTCTGATTGTGGGTCGGTCTACATGACACCAGGCCTGCTGGTGACAGGTGGGGTATACCTTTCTCAAAGGCGGAAAGGACCTTTGCACAAGAGATAGCAGGACTTATTGAAAGACCTTTAAACTAGATTTGAAGGGGGAAAGGGATAAAACCAGGCTCATGGGTGATAAGCCAATGTTTGAGGAATGGTGTGTTAGCAAGGTCCTTCAGTCTGCTCCACAGTGTGCTGAGAATGGTGCAGCACATTTGAAATGTCACAGTACCTCAGAGCAGGTAGGGGATGGAAGTCCATGTGGCAGCAGAGACGAAAGGGTTGTTGATGTGTTAAAAACCATGGAAGCACCTTAGAACATGTTAATTAGGACTTCTCCCTGAGAAAAAGGTGGCAGGATCAATAGCCCAACTGAAGTGTGTCTATGCCACTGCACACAGCATGGGCAACAAACAGGAGGAGCTGGAAGCCATTGTGCAGCTGGAAAACTATGATATAGTTGCAATTACGGGAACATGGTAGAGTGACTCAACTGGAGCGCTGCAATGGATGGCTATAAACTCTTCAGAAGTGATAGGCAAGGCAGGAGAGGCAGTGGGGTAGCCCTCTGTGTTAGGGAGTGTTTTGACTGTCTAGAGCTTGATGATGGTGACGATAGAGTTGAGTGTTTATGGGTAAGAATCGGAGGAAAGGCCAATAAAGCAGATATCATGGTGGGAATCTGTTATAGACCACCCAGCCAGGTTGAAGTGTTGGATGAAATATTGTATAAGCAGCTGCGAGAAGTCTCATGATTGCTAGCCCTTGTTCTCATGGGGGACTTCAACTTGCCAGATGTGTGCTGGAAATACAATACAGCAGAGAGGGAACAGTCTAGGAGGTTTCTGGAGCATGTGGAAGATAACTTCCTGACACAGCTGGTGAATGAGCCAACTAGGGTAGGCGCCCTGCTGGACAACTTGTTTGTGAACAGAGGACTTGTGGATGATGTGATGGTTGGAGGCTGTCTTGTGCGCAGCAATCATGAAATGATACAGTTTTTGGTTCTCGGAGAAGTATGAAGTGGGGTTAGCAGAACTGTTACCTTGGACTTCCAGAGGGCAGACTTTGGCCTGTTTAGGAGACTGGTTGACAGAGTCCCTTGGGAGACCCAGTCAGCATGGGTTGATGAAAGGCAGGTCCTGCTTGACAAACCTGATCTGCTTCTATGACAAGATGACCCGCTTAGTGGATGAGGGAAAGGCTGTAGATGTTGTTCATCAGGACTTTAGTAAAGCCTTTGGCACCATTTCCCACACTGTTCTCCTGGTGAAACTGGCTGCTCGTGGCTTGGATGAGTGTACTGTTTACTGGGTAAAAACCTGGCTGAGTGGCTAGGCCCAAAGAGTTGTGGTGAATGAAGTTAAATCCAGTTGATGGCTACTCGCAAGTGGTGCTTCCCAGGGCTCAGGATTGGGGCTGGTTCTGTTTAATATCTTTATCGATGATCTGGATGAGGGCATTGAGTGCACCCTCAGTAAGTTTGCAGATGACACCAAGTTGGGCCAGGCTGTTGATCTGCTTGAGGATATGAAGGCTCTACAGAGGAATCTGGACAGGCTGGATTGATGGGCCAAGGCCAATTGTATGAGGTTCAACAAGGCCAAGTGCCAGGTCCTGCACATGGTTCACAACAACCCCATGCAACACTACTGGCTTGGGGAAGAGTGGTTGGAAAGCTGCCTGGTGGAGAAGGACCTGGGGGTGTTGGTCAACAGCCAGCTGAATATGAGCCCAAAGTGTGCCCAGGTGGGCCAATGGCATCCTGGCTTGTATTAGAAATAGTGTGGTCAGCAGGACTAGGAAGTGATCACCCCCTGTACTCAGCACTGGTGAGGCTGCACCTCGAATACTGTGTTCAGTTTTGTGCCGCTCACTACAAGACAGACATTGAGGTGCTGAAGTGTGTCCAAAGAAGAGCAACAAAGCTGGTGAAAGGTCTAGAGCAGCTGGGGGAACTGGGGGTGTTGAGTCTGGAGAAAAGGACACTGAGGGGAGACCCTATTATTGGTCTCTACAATTAACCTGGAAGGAGGTTGTAGTGAGGTGAGGGTTGGTCTCTTTTCCCAAGTAACAAGTGATAGGACAAGAGGAAACAGCCTCAAGTTGTACCAGAGAAAGTTTAAATTGGATATTGGGAAAAATTTCTTCAACTGAAAGATTTGTCAAGCATTGGAACAGGCTTCTTGGGGAAGTGGTTGAGTCACCATCCCTGAAGGTGTTAAAAAACAGTGGGGAACTTAGTAGTGTTAGGTTAATGGTTGGACTTAATAATTTTAAGTGTCTTTTCCAACCTAAATGGTTCTGTGATGCTATGAAATGCATAGTAGAAGAGCAACATATAGTCAGACCTAGAGCACTGTAATTGCATTATGGCACTAGTGAAGACTAGTATGAGAACTCAGCGTTGAAAATGTTGGCTTTGTTTAAGGCACACAAGCCAGGCATCTTCTACAAATACATGAAGGTCTTCTAGAAACTTCACTTTGGTAGCTCAGTAACACCATTCTTGAAAGGCTTTGCATGTGCAGTGGGATTTAAGCATTCTTTGTGATCAGTGCACTCACAGAATCACAGAATGGTCAGGGTTGGAAGGGACCTCTGGAGATCATCTAGTCCAACCCCCCCACCAGAGCAGGGTCACCTACAGCAAGTTGCACAGGACAGCATCCAGGCGGGTTTTGAATGTCTCCAGAGTGGGAGACTCCACAACCTCTCTGGGCAGCCTGTTCCAGTGCTCTGCCACCCTCAAAGTAAAGAAGTTCCTCCTCATGTTTAGATGGAACTTCCTATATTCAAGTTTGTGCCCGTTACCTCTTGTCCTAAAACTCAGTGAGGATATTGTTACTGGCATGAGTAGGAGTGGGACAATGAAGTCCAAAATGAAATATTTCAAATGCATATTGAATGGTGGGGCCGTGTTTTGGTTTTAGTGTCTTTGTGTAGCTGATGTTTGTATATTGTATCTTTAGATAGGTCTCTGGAACAACCTTATTTTCACCTTTTAGAGTTCCGCACTGCAGTATCTTAAAAGCTCTGTATGTGCCGAGAGAACAAGGCTCAGATGCCGGTAACTTTGAAAAAGACTTTCCTCATCTGAAGATTCTGCCATCTGGATTTCTCTGTCCTAGGTTTAGAAAGGACAGCTAGCTTATAGTCCATGAACAGTGACGCATAATCAGCTTTGTGAGGGCAATCTTAAAATCCAGCCAGAGTTAGAAAGTACTATAGGTACCTGTACACAAATAACACATGTTAAATTTGAAATAACCTTTTTCACTATTCAATGCTTTCTGTTACCTTGAGAACTTAAACAGAGACAGCTTTGCAGTGACATTTGCTTCATCTCCCTTTTCAACAAGCTCTTGAGTATCTCTCAGTACCAGGGCGTGGGATTGAGGTAGGAGTGGGCGATAAGGGAAGGAGGACTTTACAGAACTCTGCTTTTACTGATCTGGCCTATGGGTTAGCTGGATGTCACACGACAGAAAACACAATATCCAAACCTAATGTTTTAAGATGCAGTGTTGGACAGCTGGCTGAATATGAGCCGGCAGTGTACCCACGTGGCCAAGAAGGCCAATGGCATCCTAGCCTGTATCAGGAATAGTGTGGTGAGCAGGACTAGGGAAGTGATCATCCTCCTGTACTTGGCACTGGTGAGACCCTGCCTCGAGTACTGTGTTCAGTTTTGGGCCCCTCACTACAAGAAGGACATTGAGGTGCTAGAGCATGTCCAGAGAAGGGCTGCAAAGCTGGTGAGGGGTCTGGAGGACAAGTCTTATGAGAAATGACTGAGGGAACTGGGGTTGTTCAGCCTGGAGAAGAGGAGGCTGAGGGGTGACCTTAACGCTCTCTACAACTACCTGAAAGGAGGTTGTAGCGAGGTGGGGGTCAGTCTCTTCTCCCTGGTGACAAGTGATAGGACAAGAGGAAATGGGTTCAAGTTATGTCAGGGGACGTTTAAACTGGTTATTAGGAAAAATGTTTTCACTGAAAGGGTTATTAAACCTTGCAGTAGGCTGCCCAAGGAGGTGGTGGATTCACCATCCCTGGAGGTGTTTAAAATAGGGTAGATGTGGTACCTGGGGACATGGTTTAGAAGTGGTTTTGTCAGGGTAGGTTAATGGATGGACTTGATGATCTTAAAGGTCCCTTCCAACCTCAGCAATTCTGTGATTTTATGTCCTTGGAAAGTCTTAATGGTCTCTATTGATTCTCTGTTTGGAGCATCCTTGCAAGGTATGTGGAGGCCTTCATTCACTTAATAGTTATTCAGCCTTCATTCATCGTGCACTGTTACTGTTAGTCTTGCCTTAGGGTGAAGGCTTCCGTTCTCACTTTGTCTCTGAAATTGTGTGCATTTCATTCTTGCAGAGGAGGGAGCTTTGGAGAGAATAGTTTGGTGGCTGCTTCCTGATAAATTTTGCCAGGTGCCTTGCTTAACTGTTTTATCAAGTAGGCAGTTGTTCTTCCTGGTCATGCATCTCTCATCTTGCTGTGTGTTGTGTTGGTGGCTGAGAAAGCACTAAATACATTAGTGCTTTTAAAGTAGCCTCACACAGCTAATCCTGGCAACACGTCCAACAATGTACAGTACCCCGACAAGGGTCATACAGTCACTGTAAAATGAGTGATACGAATGTGTGAGTGGGAGAAGCTGAGTTCTTTTGCACCTTTCCATGATTTTGCAGTGTCTCATTCTGGTTTTGCCGTAGTGGCTAGCATTGTGGGAATTACTTGGCAGTTACACTTCTCTGTGAGTGCATTCCAAAGTGTTAAAAAACCATGAGGCAGGAGGGAGTTGTTGTGATGCTTAATTAAATATAAAGCCTTTTCCTTTCCTGACCTTGTGGCTGTTGCCACATGCTAATAGTCTTGCTTCCAGGCCAACCTAAGAACAAATTTAACATTTGCCATCTGGTAAAATACTGCTTTAAGCATGTGTACAAACTGTTTTCCTTTAGGCAGGTATTGGGGACAACTATCAAGCTCAGAAGTAGTGGCCAGTCCAGATATGTTCAGCTGCAAAATGTAAAAGGGATTGAAACAATGATTTTTTTTCCACTAACTTTGCTTTTTTTTTTTTCCTTTCCCACCCCCAGATAACTATTATCTTTAAATCATACCAAGACTGTACAGATCAGAAAGTATATCAAGCAGTGACTGATGACTTGCCTGCAGCTTTTGTTGATGGTACAACAGGTGGAGGTGATGGGAACACCAAGAGCTTGCAAATTGTGGAGAAAGTCAGCGGCAAGTACGTCGAAATGCATGCGAGGTACATTGGGACCACAGTGTATATACGCCAGCTTGGGCACTACTTAACATTGGCCATTCGCATGCCTCAAGAGTTGGTCATGGCCTACGAGGAGAGCCAGGATCTGCAGCTGTGTGTGAATGGTTGCCCTTCAAGTGAACGTATTGATGATAGTGGCCACCTACCGTTGCCTGTCATGGGGCAGTTGCTCCCTCAGAGTGGTGCTGCTCATCCCTGGTCAGTGTACACACTGGAAACTGCCACCACCAAATGCCATGAGAAGATACTGGTGAAGGACATCTACTTTTACTCATGTGTGTTTGACCTACTCACCACTGGTGACGCAAACTTCACGGCTGCTGCTCACAGTGCCTTGCAGGATGTGGAGGCACTGCACCCCAGAAAAGAGCACTGGCATATCTTTCCCAGCAGTGGAAGTGGTGGTGTGGGCAAGGGTAGCAAATTCTTTGTCGGTATTGGACTTGTGTGCTTCATCTTTGTTGCGTTTTTGTAGAGTTTTTTTGTCTATAACAAAGTTTTGAAATATATATTGTCATAATATATTGAGTAAAGATGAGTATATATGTATATACCATGTATATGAAGGGATGTTTTGTCTCGGGACACCCACCAGATTGTACATATTGTGTTAACTGTTTTCATGTATGTTTGATGTAGTATTCTTTGTATCTATTTGTTTTGCAGTTGGTGAAATGTTTTATAATGTCCCTGCATTGGGACCTGATAGAAAGCACTTTATTTTTTATATATTAAATATTTATGTGTGTATCTGAGTAACTATGTATTATACATATAAACATGTACATACAATACTCAGTGCTCCCTCTAAGTACTACTTGGTTTAACAGATTTTTTTAACTGCATTAATTTGTGGGTTTTTTCTATAATTTCTTTTACTCTAGAGACCGAGTGTCTCTTGTCCTGTAATGACATTGGTGATTTGCTGGGTTCACTAGTTAAAATCATTAAGAATGGAATTGTATTCTGTCCCTTAAATAAATGGCCATCCGTTCTTTGGAGGAAGAGAGTGAAGTGCTTCCCATTAGCTCAGATGACCATAACATTCTTGGTAATTCTGACATTTCCTAGTTTCATGTCATGAGTTTCAAAAGAGGAAAAGGAAGTGAGTTGGAGACTTACGTAGCTTTATAGAACCATTGGAGAGATAATTTTGAAAGATATTAATGGTCTAGTTGTGTGAGCACGTGACATAACTATTGCAGCTGCCTCTAACCTTGAGGGTCAAGTCATTCTATAATATAGACCGGAGAAATCACAAGCCTGAGTTCTGTCCCTTGCTAGGTGCTAATTTAATTCTATCTATACGTTCAGAAGGAGGAGGGGAGTAAGGCTGCAGGCTCTGACTACTTTTACTGAGGAGCTAGGAGAAGAATGATCTGGTGGCCTGAAGATTGGTTTTACTAGTGCCTTAATATGCTGCAAGAAGTGGAAGTTCTAATGCATGCTACAGTAAACCCAGCTCCAAGATCGGCTTATTTAACAGGCTGCCCAGGAGAGTGGTGGAATCGCTGTCCCTGGAGGTATTTAAAAGACGCGTAGATGTAGTGCTTAGGGACATGGTTTCATGGTGGTTTTGACAGTGTTAGGTTGATGGTTGGACTCGATGATCTTAAAGGTCCCTTCTAACTTAGACGATTCTGTGATTTCACTTAGAAAACTGTTCATCTGAGACTGGACTGATACATTAGAAGTGCTAGCTGAGTAAGACTCAAATGGCACTTGCCTTTGTTAAGCAAACTTGAGCTAGTGTTTGCCGTGATGGAGGGAGACAGAGTTCATTCATGGAGTGAAAGCTCCTAGTTTTTATGAAGACTCTTTTGGCTTGGTTAGGGACTGTTGGCTGGTAAGGACAGCGGTAGTCTTCTCAAAGAAACTAAATAATTCCCTGAATGGATGGGTAACTGCATACAGGTGTTATTCTGGGAACGCTTGAGATGAAAGTAGTCAGAACTGAGTTAAGGCTGAAAGTAAAACTTTATTTTAGACTAGACTTTTGGCAGCTTCTTCTGTCTATGCTGTCTGATGGTGCCATTTCAGATGAGTTAGACTTGTGGATTTATGATATGTCTGATAATGTGGCTCCTGTGGTTTCATCTGATGGTGACAGGTTTCTCCCTCTTCCGTGTGGCTGAATGTCCTCATCAATGCTCTGAATTTAAAGTTGTCATGGCTGAAAGCTGATGGATGAACCTATTGCTGCTTGCAGTGGTGCACATACTTACTGGGCAGGCACCATATACTAGTTCGTTTCCTCTGTCCCTGGATCCTGTATGTATATACATATATACCCTATATATATATATACTAGCATTGAGTTGTGAGCCTCTCAGATAAATAATATTTCAGAAATGTAATTCCCCTAAAGAGTTTTCCATTTTCTTGTTCCTGCTGTGGGATTTCTTGAGAAAATGTTATTTGCACATGTTCATTCTTGAAGTCTGCCATCACCAAGAGAGTTTTAGTTAATGCCAAACATGTGGATATTTTGAAGCTAGTGAATAGTCTCTGGAGACAACTTAAGCTTGGAGGGAATGCTTTTTTTCACAGGCCCTCCAAATGGCTGTCCTTTAGAAGGCTACAGATTATTTTTTTTCATGCTTGGAAACCCCACAATGTGTCAGTCTTTGCAAAACCTTTTAGATGTGGTTCATGAATATACCAATAAGTGTATGTTTGTGTAAAAGAGTGGTTGTGCAGTGTGTAAATAAATTATTATGATAGAGGAATGAAGTTGCCTACCCTGCTGAGGTGCAGCCTGTAATATGGTGTTAGCGACCCCTGGTGGGTGCGGAGAAATTGGGGACGTGGGCCACGTACTGGGCAGGCAATCTATAAATAAAGCCCCAATTTGTCTCCTAGCCGTCGCCTGTTGAATAGGAATGTGCTGAGTACAGTCATCGTATTTCCTTGCAGATGCTTGTTTCCCCTCTGCTAAATAAGCTGTGTAGTGAAATCTATGCCCAGCAGCTGCAAACCAGGCCAGTTTATTGAAGAGACAGTGTGTGGGAAACCAAGAGCAGGAACCATCCCCTCAGGATCCCACTTGTACAGTTCCTTTGCAGTGTTTGCAGAGGTACTTAGCAGAGCTTTAATACAGTGATCTGATATTGCTGCATTTGAGAGGCATTACGAAAATCCTTTTTTAAAGTTCCTGGAGAATTCTCAGATCAGAAGAACCCTGGAAGAGAAAATTACTTGCTGTAAAACAAGAAGAGATTGAGGCATTGAAAGAATAAATGATATACAAGAGTCCATAAGATTACAGAACTTTGTATAACAAGATGATCTGCTAAGTATAAATGGGAGCTGTAATATTTCAGCTGTGGGACTAATCACACAATGTGAAGGTAAATTTGAAAGTTCCAAAACTTAAAACAAGTTATATCAGATACATACTAAGAAAGATAGACCTAATAACGTTGAATGTTGTTTTGCTAAGCTTGTGTTACAGCTAGGATTTGAGGTGTGTGTGAGGGGAACAATCTTATGTGGTAGATACATCATTGAAAAGCTTTATGGAAACGACTGTAGAAAACAAAGGGAGCTTTAAATATGTATATGTTTAGTGTATACAGAAGGCGGTCATTGCATCTGTAAGAGCTTACTTTCAAAGGTGTTGATCTACTACCACAAAATTCTGCAGAAGGCAATATAGCATGATCATCAGTATTTTAATGCAACAACTAGTAAGCTATTACTGACACTATCTGTTGTTTGCCTTTGTCTTAAAAAAGTTAGCTGATGCCTTGGATATTAGTGGCTTGTTCAAAAGGTTATTTATCTTCTAGAGCATTTCTAAGCAGCGTATTTCCTAATCCTATGCTAACAGAGCTCTTACCTGCAGCTGAGGATAGTTCTCTGTTGTTGTGGAGTCTTGACAACTTCCCTAGGAAGCATCTCACAGAACTGGGCAGAGAACCAGGTGCTTAATCCTTCATTTTGTATGTACATACAGCACCTAAACAAGAGTATTAAAAAAGGAAATAGTATGCCTAACTGACTGCCAAACCAAAAATTCTTTTTTCTCTCTTCCTGAAAAGCCTGTCTGGAAGAGTAATCTGCATGGAGCACCTGTTAAATGGAACACAACTTGAGAGAATGCAGGGTTGGACAACAGCCTGGCTTTTGTTCTTATGGCCCTTTAGTGGTGTGTTTCCTTTCAAACTGCAGCTGTACTTCCAGAAAGTAGATCAAGTATTTACATTCTCTTACCTTGGCATTATGGATACTGTGCATTTGTTTTATGGGTTTTGAGGATGTGTAAGTGGCTGTTTACTTACATACACCCAAAGCGAAAGCAAGCAATGTTGCAAGCTTCGCACTGCCTAACGAGAGTTTTGTTAGGCTTCTTTTCAAAACATATCCACTAAGTGACTTGTGGCTTTCTTCTCTTCTGACAGACTCATAGCACAGTTTCAAATCTTGTATTCATTTTCTTCATGTAAGTACAGCTGTGGTGTTTTACACTGAAATTTTCATGCTTTGGGTTATTTTAATTCCCATCTGTGTCTTGACTGATATGAACTATATTCCTTTCCATCTTTCCCTATTCCAGCTATTAAAGACTGCTATCTATACCATGCCAAGACATGACTAGTAATGACTCCCTTTTTTTTTAGAAGGTTTTCTTTGTTATTATTTACAAGATAAGCGTTCTCTGTATTGTGCTGCTGGTTGTCTCCATTTATATTCAAAACAAACAAGGATTGTGTGGGTCAATGTTGTGTATTAGATTTTATCACTCTTATTAATTAGCTTGTTTTGGAGAGCAACATAGCCACAGATCAAGTACAAATATGCAGGTAAATTTATTGTGATGCTGGTGTAAAACAATCCCATCTGATCTGATTCAGAATTCTTTTAATCTGACTATGTTTGTAAATTACTCTGCATTGAAATTGAAAGCTGCTGATAGTAAATCAACTGTGAACAGTAAGATTGATTACGACTTTGGATACATGCAGGGGTAACAGAACTGATAACTAGATATAAAAAGGACTTAATGTGGCATATGTGGCAATAACTTTTACTTACAGGAATTATTTTCATGATTACTGCAGTTTTAAAGCTTAATTTCAATTTTTTTCTACACCATAACAGTAGAAGAATAATCCATTATATACATGAAATGTGTATGTGTCATTGATTGTAGTATGGGCTGAGGGCTGAGTCTACAAAAGATTTTGTATGTCTAGTTGGTGTGTGAAGTCTTTAAATCCAAAATTGAGATACACAGTAAAGCCTTCTCAGCTTGAACCCAGACATTTCTTTAGGATCTCTACTTCTCTCTTCTTAATGCCGTAACGTCCCTCAAGGAACCTGTATTTTTGTTGCTGAGCAGAGAAAACAAATACATTCTTGAGGGTTGTACCTGCACCCTAGACAGATTTGCATGTTGATTGTCTCTCTGGTTTACTTGCAGGACTGTTTTGGCAGGTACCTGACCTGCTCACTCAGGTTTGGCAGATGATGGTAAGAGTTGTTTATAGTGTGGTGGTGGTAAGTATTCTGCCAGAGTTTGGGAAAGCCAAGTCAAAATTCTTCCTCTGCCTCGATCTTTCACATCTTGCAAGAGCGCCAGTGCCCTAATAGCTGGGAGCTATTATCAAATAAATGCCCTGATGGGTACATTTTAAATTCCAGCATAGGTTCCTACTCAGGGACTACCTATATATGCTAGAGACAAGCCAGACGACCCAGCGTTTCCTGCACAGCACCGCATCTGTCTCCCTGGCCTGACTGATGGATACACTTTGGCTTCTGAAAGCCTCACACCTGAAACTTCCAATATTTGATTTCTCTTGAAAGCATACCTGCAGAAGGCAACAGGGCCACCCCATACTTTCTGTACTGGTCCCTTCTCCCTCCTCAAAGCAGCTCTTTGCAAGAGAAAGGGGAAAAAAAAAAAAAAAAAAAAGAAGCAAAAGTCCTGGGACAAAGAGGGAAGAAGAGATTGAGTGGAATCATAATGGGTAAGGCTTCTAGTCTTAATTTTGGCCTTTAATTCCGAGACTGTTTACATTGTCCAGTGACACAAAGTATGTCAGAAGTCTGCAGAGGAGGAAGGGCTGTGTTTTCTAATTAGCATGTTTTATCTTTTAGGCTGTCCTTTGGTGTGTCCCTTGCTGCCATTACCATACAAGTGTTTTACAGAAAGCAGAACAGTTTCAACAGGTGAGATTGCCAAAACTCTTAAATAGCCTGCAGCCAAATTATTGATGTATTTGACTAGAAAGTAAGAGATCTGTGTTTGTTGGAATCCCCATGCTAAATGAAAGTGCAAGCTGCCTCCTTAGCTGGGAACTCTGGTGGAGGAGAGAGAGCACTACCTCCGAGCTAGAGATGTCAATTCCATGATGATTTTAGCCGAGTATTTCCTACTGGATAGCTAAAAGCTACAAACCCCTGCTGTGGATCCTGACAATCTTACCTGCTCCAAGGTGTCTCACTCACAAGAACTCTAACTAGATAGCAGTGCAATGCAAATGGCTGCATGCTGTGCTTCTTAGCACTGCAGTGCCTGAACAGTAGGTCCAGTATATGACTTAAGTGACTTTAAAAGGTGGCTCACCCCTGAAATCATTGCAGATGCCTGTAACATTCTCAGTACAAATAGCTCAGTACCTATATCTGATCAAATCCTTTAACTTGGCCCCCTTTTATAAGAACCTCAGAGGCCTGATTCAGCAGCTGTTCTTTCTCAGAACAAATGCTCAGCTTTTTCACACCATTCTGCTTGGTAGCATGAGACCTGCCTTCAAAGACTGTGTTAGGATTGAAACACATCACTCCTGCTTTCTATAGGTGGGGTAGCATCTCATGTCAGAGGAATAGCTCTCTCTATTCCCATCTCTCTGTAGAGATAGCCCAACAGTGGCAAACCCTCCTGCTGGCTAGGGCAAGTTAAAAATTAATATACATCACTGTCTCTAATCCCTTTGTTCTGACCTCGATGCGGGTTTGACATGACCTGCCTTCATCTAGTCCTTGCTTCTTCAGGTGCTGCCGATCACCTCTTCCCAGCTTGCCTAAAACACAATGAACTAATTCCCTGTAAAATAAGGAAGTTGATACTAAGCTGTGAGAGACAGGTGATACCAGAATAGACTGTTTGGGGAAAAAAAAAAAAAAAAAAAAAAAGGGCGTTTTTTTCATTTATTAATTTTACAGTACTTGGGCAATTATAAATCCTGTAAAAAGGCCCTAATAATTAAACTGTGGCTGTCACAAGTAGTGTTTGTGATTCTTTAGAATGCCACCATTTCAGAATGTTTTTTTTTTAATGTGTGTCTAAAAAAGTCTCAAGTCTCACCTCGTCTTGCAAATGAGATGGCCTTTATGTATGCTAAAGAGATCAATAAAGAGTCGCATTGGGAAATCAGATATAGATATTCCTCTGTACTAAGAATGATTGGTGAAAAAGAATTTCAGATGAACCTACTTCTATGGCAATCACAGCCTTCTGCCCTCTCCCCACAACTAGTTAAGGCTCCTCAGTCAAAAAATATCAAGTCCTTCAGTGGTTACTCTCTGTGTTTGAGTCCTTGAAAGTTTTCTACTAGTACGCATGCATGTTCATTGACAGAAATGCCAAAAGTTTCTTCTTTGTCAGCAGAGCTTTCAGTTAACCCTTGTAAGATTGTGGATTACTTTTTGGCTTTTTTCTAGATGCATTATTTTTTATTGTTGACCCGTTCAGAAAACCTGGTAATCCTGATGTGGTTGTTTCACTGGCTGAAATAGAGGACCCTTTTAAATGTAAACACTTTATACTTCTGGGTTTAGACTCTGGTAAAAAGTCTAACTTCACAGTTAAGAAAAACAAGCCAAATAGAACTTTGTTCCAAAAAGTGTTTGCTTGCAAAATATTGCTCCTACATTGTCTGATGGGAGCAGGAGTGTATAGTGAAATGTCTAGGTCTGCACATTTCAGAGGATTTTGCTTTGGCTTAGTTCTACACTGGCTCAGAGCAAACAGCTGTCAGCAGCTGGAGTGCATTACATGATCTTCTAGAACACTTCTTCCCATTTAGTTTCGCCAGGAAAGATCTGATTCATCGAGTCAGAGATGTGAACCTAAGCATGGTAAGAGGGAGGGGGAAATAAGGAGGTTCACTTCAAAAGTGGAAATTTTATCAGCTCCTTCAATATTATGGAAAGATCACTTGCCTGGTAGTACTAACAATTACAATGTAAATCCTTAAAAGCAACATGATACTCTCTGGATAAAAAACAACACCCAAACCCTGCAACCCTGCAATCTAGAAGCAGTTCATTTATAAGTGAACGTGTTAATCTAATGACAAGAAGTAAAAAACACCCAAATTTCAGCCTTGCTCAGAGGATATTTTTACTGGATATTTTAACTGCCAGTAGTTAAATGGCAGTATATTAGCCTCTGGTGGAGTACTTGCCTTAAACATAGAGTTGCTAACTGCATTTTAATTGTGGACAATAAAGGTTATCTGACAGTCACTAATGAAGCTTCCCCAGATAACAATTTAAGTGGGTTTTTTCCCCCTAATTTCCCCTCAGTGAGGTTCTTGGAGGTTTAGTGTGCGTATGGATCAGAATGTAGATAGTGAGTCTGCTTGGATTTTAGTCTCTGGATATCATTTTGTAATGTGCCAAAGTGACTTTATTTGGTGGCTTAAACCCCCTAAGACAATCAGGCATTTCTCCATCTTGAATAAAGAGCATATCCGCTGCCGCTCCTTTTCACCTCTGTTCCTTGTCCACACAGTAAGCATTCAGTCTGTCCTACTCATAAATAGGGAATACAATTCTTCCATTCTTCATTTGTTTCACCCTTACACATAACTTTGAATACAGGGGTTAGAGTATCATGTATCAGCTTTGGCTGAAGCACTGTATCCCCGAATCTTGGGGAAGCTCTTTCCCCTGCCTGTGGCCTCCAAAGTTTTGTTTTTAAGCTCATAGCACTCACCATTAACTGCATTTTTCTATAAAGGACCAAAACACTTCTCGTAATTTCCTTACACTGAGTGCCTTATGCTATCAAGGAAGCAGCAGAGCTGAAGTTACCATTTCACCTCTAGGGTTTCAGCAATGCCTTCCCACTCCGACGCCCACAAATCTAATTCAAGCAAGCAGATAAACAGTCCACAAGAAAAATTTCATATTTCTTTGTGAAGTTAACAGAGCTTTGTGTTCTCACTCTCCTACACTTAGACATTTTTTACCTGGACTGAAGAAATTCACAACATAGCCTTCTACATGTGGATAAGACCAGTCCCATTTCTGGGGTTATGTCAAGAAAAGTCTCTCCAAAGCCACAAGGGAAAATAAAAACATTAACCTTGAGATCTGGCAATCTGGCGGCAGATGAAAATGCCTACAAGATTGAACCCTGAAGGAAGACAAGTATAGAAATGTATCCTCTTGGATGTAGGCAGGAGATAGCACTGAGCTGCTCAGACCTTTGAAGCCAGGGGGTAGTGTGGGCGTGTGAGCAGTAGCAGAAATTTAAAAAGGCAGTAAATTCTAATGTAGAAAATTGAGGCCCTTCAGGTACTACCGGATTACACAACAGCTGTGTGCAGGCTCTGAGGGCTGCAGTAGTGAACCTAGGTGTCTAAATTCTTCAGTGATTAAAGGCTGTAATCCCTGCAAATTGACAAACTCCTATTTTTGCAGATGAGCCTAGATTTTGAACATCCACAAATCCATAGGACCTGACAAGACATATCCCACGATCCTGAGGGATTTGGAAGACTTAGTAGCTAAGCCGCTGTCTGTCGTATTTGAAAAGTCATGGCAGTCAGGTGAAGTTCCTAGTGACTACATGGTACGTGCATCTAGAGAGGCACCCAAGTCACGATGACTTTCCAGTAAGGGTGTAAGCGCTTTCCCCATGATGCAGTCCGCTCTGCCCATCCTCATTTGTGTGCCCACACTTGGGGTGGGCCCCCTTCTGCCCTATTTTGGTGTCTTCAAGGTCTCTCCTGTCCACATCACCACACGCCTCTTGCTTGTCAATCCAGGCCACAACTTCCTCTCTTGATGGTAGGTCGTCCTCTCCCTCCCTTGCTGTTCCTAGTTTAAAGTTCTCACCGGGTTGGTCAGATGTGACAAACCTGACAAGCTGTTTTGCTACACTCAGGTAGGACCAATTAACAGTCCTTGATTCTCGAAATGGCCCAGTAGTCATAAAAACTGAAACCCTATAAGTGATACCAGCCACAAAAGTGGTTGTTGAACTGCAGGATCCATCCACTCCTCCTCAAGCTCCTCCTCTCACTGGCGAGTGACACCACTGGGCCCTGGTGCCCTTGGCCCTTGCCTCCAGAGCGACATAGTCATGCTTGCTGTGCTCCAGGTCTCCCCTGGCCACATTGCTGGTGCTCATGCAGAAGAGCACAGCGGGGAATAGGCCAAGAGCCAGAGTAACCTTGGCAGCCTCCCCACAATGTCCTGGATCCCAACCCCTGGCAAGCAGCAAACCTCCTTAGGTCCTGACCTAGGTCAGGTCAGCAGACAGGGACCTCTGCCCCACAGCAGGCAGTTTCTGCTATCACTTGCCACCTCCCCCGGCTGCTGCAGGGCTCTGGTGCAGCCAGCTGGGGTGCTTCTCCAGATGCATCTCCCAGTCCCTCACTGGCTACCGCGGCACTGAATCTCTTCGATCAGCGCGGACCTGCTGTGGGGCAGAATACCCTCCTGGGACTGAACGCCACCAGTTTCCAGCCTTTGCTCTCCCAGGAGTCTTCATTTCCCACACCTGTATGGACAGGCTCTGCTTGCTTCCTCAGGTACAGCAGGGCTTCAGGCTTCTGAAGCCACAGCATCTCAGAGAAGCTGACGCATCCCTTATTGCTATCGGGAGACACGATTAAGCAAGGTCAGGCACAGGTTAACAAGGCTGGGAAGCGTTGCCTTAGACTTTAATTAAGATCAGTGAATTGCTGGAAAAACTCTCCTTTGTTCTTTGTCCACTTTGCTCTTTGTCATGAACCTTAAGGGTTGCACAATGCCATGATGGTATTACCCAAAGCCATGATAAAAGTTTCACTTTCCTTATCCATCAGCTGAGACACTGATTTTAAAAGTCTTCTCTTACATTCTGTGACGCTTTACTTCTCTGTTCTCCTCCCTCTTTCTGATGCTGCTGCTCTTTCTGATATTCATTTCAAACAATAAAGTACATCAGAAATAGCCATGATGACCTAGTATTTATGCCACGGTGGTAATTTTAGAATCTGATTGTTCTTTCAGTGGGAAAATAAAACAGGTCTCACTTCACAGTCTAGAAAGATCTGAAATTAATTGTACCAACGGGCTAGTTCTCAAATTTTCAGTTTTGGAATTCTTTACAAGAAGATTGCTCCATTCTGGAACTCAAAGTACAGCTGACATGTTTTACATACAAATTGAGTTTTGAGAGAAATACACAGACCATAGGAAGCATGAAAATCTCACCTGCCAGATTGAACTACTCACAAAGCTGAAAATACGAAGAGTCTTATGGTTAGTCATCAAATATTTAACTTCTAATTAACCGTTGAACATTCCCAACACGTCAGGAAAATAAATCATCCATATTAAAAGCATTCAGGGTACTATATTCCTTGAAATGAATGACCATTGCTAGTAAGTTTAGAGAAATCAGTATTTACATATGACTGCTTATGCAAACGTTTGTAAGTAGATTTCTTTTAACCATTTCGGTATTCAGCTTTCGCAGGCAGGCAATCTTAAAGTGGAAACCGTGCTCCGAGTTTTCCAAGGGAAGCATTTCAGCAGCTCACTTGCAGTTTAACGAAGCTGGAAGTGCAGCTCCCTCTCGTGGCCCAAACTGCTGCTCCGGGTATCTGGCAGGAGAAGGAACATGCCCACCCCACCTTCATCTTCTACTCAAGATGAAAAATGGAACCCTAACTATAAAAATGTGTCGCTGTCATATGAGAATATTGAATAGCAGAGTAAAGGAGAAAAGAAAGTATATCCTGTTCCAGAGATTACATCATTCAAAGTGACTTTACAAGCCAAAATGAACCTGAGCTTTGTAAATAAACATCTTGCACTTCAGGCAGTACTTTCTGATTAGCAAGTAGTGCAATACTTTCTGCTCACTCATAAAAATACCCAAAGTGCAGACAGTGGAAGGGATCAGGAAATGCACTTGTAAAAGCCACTCCTTACTCAGTCTAAAATCCTATTGTAGATGCATGCTGTGTTTGCCAAGTAGTTCACATTTTCTGGAAGCTTCTCTACATCCACAAAGATAGCATCAGGCACAGGGCTCAAAACAGTCTGAGGACAGTGAGGAACTCAAACCTTTAAGCCAGTGTTATAAAAGTTCTGAGTTACTAAAAGTAATAAGCCAGAAATACCAACAGATATTTTGGGACAAGAGGATCTGACAAAAATAACTAACAAACAAAAAATTAAAAATCAAGGCATTTCTTCCTTACTAGGCTCCCCAAAAGAATATTTCCACTAATAATACAGAATTACCTTTTGAAGACTAAGTGGATATCCTGTTATCCAAAATCTCAGACGCTGTAGAATCTGAAGCGTCCAAATCTACGTGGTCAAATGGTTATTAAGGAAACAATTAGAATTACTGACTTGTGGGTGCTATAGCTATTTATCCTGCTCCCCGCCCCCAGTAATTACGATTCTTAAAGATGTTGCAGTTGAAGAACCAGAGTTAGAACAGAGTGAATAACTTCCTGTAGCATCCACTGCTATTTGGGTGGCGAGGAGAGGAGGGTTGCAGAAGACGTTTTGTGTTTTCTTTAAATACCTGTAACTGCACAACTCTTGTCTACATTCCCTGTTTCTCCCGTGCTCCCAAGAAGCCTGACTGGAGGGGCAGACCATGAGAGCCAGGTGGTGCTGTTGGCTGCCACAGAGCACACAAGTGCTCCTTCATCTCCAGCTGTGAGCTATCGTTCCCAGGAGTGACTATAGAGCAGCTTCTTTCACAGCTGGCTGAAATTCAGAATTTTTCACTGTCTCCGTGGAACAGCTATTTTGGGGCCAGTCTTCCAAACCTGGTATCTGCCTCGCAGCAAGGTTAGTGTTTGGCAAACATCAAGCGATTTGATGCTTTACAGATTTATCGTGCTGTCACACTCCTAAAGCAGACGGACGATATACTGGAGTAGTCAACCACAGTGTTTCTTGAGACAACTAACTACTTTTGAGGCAATGCTTTCCACAGATGATACTTAGCCCAAAGGTTGTTTATTCTGTCATTCTGTATAATTTTGGCATCTGGGAATACAAGGGTATTTATATGTGGGACACCAACGAGGTCAATAACCAGATGCCTAATGTGTTTAGTTTCAAGATTACATTCAACCACGCGATGTCACTACAACAGACAGGAACAGAGAACCAAAGGAAGGTTGCAGCTCTGCCACATTTGCTCCCTCAAAGAGGTACAGGCAGGAGTCCAAGTCTCACTCATGACCCTGATGGGCACTTCTGTTCAAAAAAATACCAGAAGAAGCAATTTTGTCCGAGCAACAACGGTGCGCTGGAACTCTGAAGCTGAACTTTAAAATTTTCATTTAACTTAGCACTCGAGTTTCAAAGTGTGAAAAAGAGAGGAAGAGAATTTACATATGAGCTCCTACCATAGAGAAACAAGACCACATCTATACTCAGTTCCTTTCCAACATTTGTGAAGTGATGCATAACTTGGAACAGTCTCCTGCTTTCAGCTTCCTCATTTTGTTTCTTACGTCTGCCGACTGTTTTATTTTTAAGTCAAGAGCCAATGAAAAGACTTGGTTTAGTAATGAGAATTCCCGCATGCTGTTCTTCAGACAAGGGAATGATTTTGTCTCACCTCCCAGCTTGCCCCAACAGGAACACCTGGCACCAGCCGTGCTTGCCTTCCTGCTGCTTTTGGAGATCCTTCCTGGAGGGCACAGGAACAAGCTAGGAGGAAAAATCCTAGGACAAAAGATCTGAGTCAATCCTGATGGCTGAAAGAAGATATTACGGGATAAAGAAAGGTTGAATAAATTGTAGTATTTGGAAGCACCAGGTGAGGATAAAATAAAATACTCACATTGAAGTATTTTGGTGTTCAAAAGACATTACTATTAACTGATGTGTGTCTCATGTCCCTCTTGTTATGCTGGAATACCACCTATTCATCTCATAAAACATACCTGTTAAAGAATTTGCAGTACTAAACTGAATGCATTGCTGCATGTGAGAAGAAATGATTGGGTTTTTATTCCATGATCGTACACTGAATAATGATAAAAGAAAAGAAATAAGGCATTTAGTTCATGCACCCTCTGCAGTGTCCTCTTATCATGTACTTTCTGCAGTGGATGAAGTCGGCTTCCCTGGAAAAAATAGTTTGGGGCTCTGTCATTAAAATTGTATCACAAGAATTTCATAGAGGGTGTGAATTAAGATTCTGCAGGCAAACTTAGTTCTGGAATCTCCTAACTTTTAAGTGGTTTGTTTTGCAACTATGCAAAAGTCAAATCACTTACATTTGTGGAAAAAAAAAATGAAAATAACATAATCTAAAAATGTTCTTGCCTCAGTTTTGAATGTTTACAGTGTATATATTGAAAACATTTCTTTGGTAAAGAAATGGTAGGCTGTCAGTCCATTTATTCTGTATGTTGTTATACTACAAACCCATATATTAAGCCTTTAGGTAATTAATGGAAAAATGTCTTGACTCACAGTTAATGTAAGCAAATTTCAAATTAATAAGGACAATGTCTTTTTTGTAATTATGGAAACATAGGTTGTGGTTCTAATAAGGTCTGTTTTGAGCTTTATACTTAAATAACATTTTGTTCTCCCTATTAAGAATAATTTTCCACCAAATTACAAGTGATCCTTAAGTACAGATGGAATAGTCAAAAATTTAAAAGCAAATTGGATGATTTACAAGTCAATTGATGCTATAAGATACATCGTACTTCCTTGTTTTCAGTACTGTAATTTGAAATAATACAAACTCTTTAAACTTCACACATTCTCCCATTGTGTCTCTGTGACATAGCAAGTAGGGTTGGGTTTTCTCCCGCGTGCAGTCCTGATTATGGAGTTTCTCCAGGATTTTAAAATAGCAGAAGAGCAGTCATCTATGATTGTGTGAGGCTACGTCCTTGAACTTTGCAAAGGTAACTATTTCAAGAGACATACATACTTTCAGACTGTAATAATTTGGCATACTGCGCCTTTCAGATAATTTTGTATTCATTTGGTTTAGTATTCTGGCTGTATTCTTGTCTGAGACAAAATATTATTCATTCAATTCACTTAATTAAAACAGAGTGGGGAAGGCTGCACTATCAAAGATAACATACCAGATAAAATGGGAGTTTATACTTTAAAAACTTGACCAGAACGTGCTGGAATATGGAGGACCTACGGGGTCATCTGTTCTATTAGCTCATGGACATATACTCCAAATATCTCTCTAGAGACTGTCCCAGTACAATACATTTGAAGGGAAGAAGAAGACAGTTTTAAAGCACCAAATGAGAGAATGAAGTGCTTCATGTGCATTTTCTTTTTCATTAATGCTCCTGGAATATTTCTTTCCTGCACACGTTTCCCTCCAGCATTATGGTTAATGAATATCTGGATCCTAGCTCTTCAGATGTATTTATTTGGAATTTGACATGACTTAGTGAACCCTTAAGATGTTGGGAAGGTAAGGGTAATTTCCCAGTCCTGTTTACCTTCATGCCAGGAAAAAGACTGGATTAGACTTTACTCTTCTAGATTTGATAGTTTTGATAGACTTCAGTGAGGGACAATGACAATTTTCTGTTTGAGATCTTTTAAAACTGATCTGCCTGTTCTGGATAGAGAATCCATCTGCAGATTTCATTACAGGAAGAATATCATCAACCCCCCCCCAAATCTAATTTAGTTAAAAATTTAAAACAGAAAGCTATCTCTCACATTAACAACTCCTTTGCAAACAGTACCAAAAAGAGGTGGAGCAGTTAGTTCCAGACAAAAGAATTGAAAGGCATTTAAGGCTGTGGACTTCTGACATTTTTATTATGGAGGCACCATGCCATGGTAGTTGCGTGTGTTGCTCAGTCATCTCAGAAACTTGTAATATAAGCTTAAATTAAGCTTCACTTAAAAGAATGATGATTTGATATGCTCACAAAAATCAGAGCTTTGAAGTTCTCTTCGCTCCTCTGTGGTTAACAAGAATGTTAAATAAACATTTGTTAATTTTAATTGGTCTACACACTACAGGTAGTGTCCTGGATTGAGGACAAGTAGTCACTTCTCAATGCTAGGATTACTGCAAACCAAAACCAGTAGCTAATTTTAAGTGATGAGTGAGAAAATTATTTTCCAAATGCTCCAATTACTTCAGCAAATACTAACTCTATTGCAGTTAGAACTGCAGTTGGGGGTTTTAGAGTACTGCAGTAATAAAAGTTTTCTGATTATTTTCTTATATGTGGTCAGTGGTATGTGATTTTCTGACATGGTTTCTGGATTTTCAGAGAAGACAGACTTAAAACTGAGCTTGCTGAAACACCTGTGAAAAATAAAATATTTACTTTTAGCAAATAAATAATAATATTGTCCAAGTATGTTCTCTGGGCTTCAGCCTTAGTGCATGAACTCGATCTAGATTTAAGCCTTCTAACAGGACCAAACGTTTATGTTTTAAACCCTCTCAAAGTCTTGTGTCAGCGATTTCCATAAGTCTTCAATAATTATATGTTTTTCAGCTCACTTTCAATAAAGCTCACAAAATGTACTTTGGCAGTAGGTAGCTCTTAGGACAACAACTTTTTGACAGTAGTATTTCATCCGCCATTAAACTACTCTAACGGTCTGCAGAACTGTCAAAACGGGGGCTATTGCAACATTAAGCAACGTCTGTATTAAACCTCTGTGCTCTGGAGCACTCTGGTTTTACCAGTTCTAGCAGTTTTTCCAGCTCCTTGTTAACAGCTTAAGAACAGACTTGCAGCATCTCTCACCTTCTTCTTCTCATCTTCATTCCCCTATATGATTTTTAGCCCAGCAGTTATTACAGTAAGCCCCCATCTTAGCTGTATGAACTTAACTCAGATACGGACTCTTCATTAAGCATTTCCCAAGAACACAACACGCTTCGCAGGATCCCAGATATGTCATGAGTAACTTCTCCCCTGGGATGTCTTCCTTTTGTATTCTTTGAAAACACCCTTGGTTGATTTTGGGGAAGATCAATCTGCCTGTGTTTCCAAAATCCTCACCAAAAAGAGAATGCAAGCTTTGATTTTGCAGGGATGCACAAGCTTCGCTGACTGCAACAGCCAGCCAAGAGTAAAGGTGGGTATTGGCTAGCAATGGAAACGGCACACTTAAATTCAGCTGTTGAGGGGCTGCAGGTGATGCGCATCAGTGCCTTGAGAAAACAAATTGATTGGAGGGTGCAGTTAAGGATGTTGGTAAAAAGCTGGAATAGGGTTGGGAAGATGGGTTCAGAAGGTGAACAATGGGGAGAGGGAGGCTGAGAGAAAGTCTTTCCTTCCTTGCCTCTGGGGTAGGCTGGCAAAAACGCACACTGGGGAACAGAGGGTGAAGCTGTGGGGTGGGAATTTGGGCTGGGAAAATCAGGGCCATTCAGCCCCGAGCTGGGCTGGGATACTTCTGGTTGGAGTAGTAGGGGTCAGAGGGACTGGCCGTACCCTGGAGCACCTTCTCCCCAGTGACCGCTTGGCTGTCACCCAAGCAATGCACACTCACCTGACCCCCCTTTCCCACAAAGTGTAGCCAGACACCCCATACACGGCTGTAAGACAGTCATCCTTCCAACAATGCCCTTCTTTTTGTTGGTGCAAACACGGTACCTCAAACTATACAGGAGCAAGTGTGGTAATACCCAGCTCTCACAGTTAGTGACACCAGTTTGCTCAAGTTTAGGGTTAATATTTTTTTTTTTTCAGGAAATCCTAAACAGATAAATATTTCATATGGCTTTAGTGAGTAGGGTGTATTTTCACTGCCTTTCATTTACAACCTTCACACAAAAAAGGCACAATATTGTATTAAAAGTTTGCAAATCAATTCCAGAATAGAGCTGGTACAGCTGGGTTCATTTTCTCAGTAAAAATGTGCCTATGCTGTGGTTTGCCAACGAGATCTGGCCCATGGCCCATCCCTCGCAGACTTCTTTACCAGAGGCCCTTCAAACATTGCCCAGGATTGACCTGTGCAACGTATGAATTGTTTTGGCAGTCTGTGTCCTTCTTCCCTTTTCTCAAGGTGCTGCAGGGTCCTTTGTGGCCATGGGGTGGGAGGCAAACTGATCAGTATCTTTATATTCAGTCATGTAACAGATAACCTACGGTGCCAAGGAAACACTTTAGGAGGGTTAGGGGAAATAGACCACTACTGCCTGGCTACGGGTACATCATGATGTCTTCTTCTATGTTAGTTCTATAATGGAAGAGATGTCCAGGTGCACAAGAACTTCCGTATGAGGCCACGTTAATTGCTGTGGCTAAAGGCCGTGAGCCGCTTGTTACAGAAAGATGAAGCAGTCAACCGAGGTTCAGAGAGCAGCTACCTCACATATGATTCATATGTATTATTGCAGACCATTACACGGCTACGTTTTTCCTTATAGCTAGAATAAAAGAAGTACTGTAACGAATCAAGCTTGGACTAAGTAGTTTGGGGTTACAGTTAGACCTGAGGTGTTGACTAAACATAGAACTGTAATTGATTGCTTTGAAGTTTCTTCATAAAATGCAGCTGACACATATGTATCTCAAAGGACTGTTGCTCAGTTTACTTCTTGTAAATGATTAAGATTCATGAAGTAAGTCATATTATACAACGGAAGAAAACAAACTTGAAATACAGTCTTGATAATCCACAATAAATGCATGCAAGTTTTCTGTATTTATCAGTTTATGTAAATAATGAAGTTTTGGAATAAACTGAAAATTATGCACTTGACCAGGACTTGCCACTTTTCTGGAAAACAACATCCCCTCTCAATTTTTTCTACAATACATCACACAGAATATGAACAAATATCTAAGATTTTTTAAAACAATTACTCTGGTGATATATTTTAAGTGGGAATTGTATTGATATAATATAAATTTAAAGCCTAGTGCTGAGCTTTAGAGTGTAAAACAAAGTAAGCAGCTTCCACAATAGGTTTATGAAGGCGCTACAAGTAATTAAAAAAGTAGAATTATTTTATTTGTATGTTAGGTCTAGAAATAGTTCTTTTCAACAGGACAATGGCAATTCTTACTTCTTTATGCAAATTAACAATCATCATAAAATGTCATTATTTATTACAAAGCAATGTTTCACTGTTAAAAGTTTTGAAAATAAAAAAAATAAGGTAGTTACCAATAAATTGGTAGGGCTAGGGCGTTGGAAAATACATGCTAGAAATATTCTTTGTTTTAGTATTGGCCATATCTACAGGAAGATGTTTCATTGACCCCATACAGCATGAGAGTATAAGGATGGGTGGACCAGAACGTGCTCCCCATTACTCAGTCGTTCTCCACTTATATCTTAAGAAGAAAAATGGGACTACAGAGAAAAATGAAAAGGATAAGAAACAAATAACCTCCCCTTCTTTCTGCTCCTAGCCGTGTCTCACACAATTTTACTGCTTGGCTACTGCTTCTGGAGCGTTTCACAAATAAAAGCTTCAGCATTGAAGTTTTGAGAACAAAGCTTAAATTTCAGCTGTAACCATACTAACTTGTTGGAAGAATGAAGAGACACAAGTAACAGGACTACATATCTGTCCCAACATCACTCAGTAAAACAAACCTTCTTCAGTACAAGTGGATGACTCATAACAAGCGTTATCTATTTTAATAGTCTTTACTACTCTCTAATAGAAGCAAGAGATTGTCTACATTTATTTCTGTAAAGGTAAAAATTAGACAACCTCATTTCAGCCATAGTACACAAAAAGAAGCTAGAATTTAATTAATTTGCTGTTCAAATAAAACGATCATAGAGAAACTTGCAACACATGGTTTCACCAGGAAGAAAAGCTGTACAGGGATGATCTCCCTTAGCGTCTTCCATCTTGCCCGTCTTCCTAAGTAACGGTGAGGTAATTTCCTACCAAAAAAAGCTGTTGTAACTGGACACAACCCTAAGCATAACACTGGAGATTGAAAACAGCTCCTTAAAGCACATCGCCACAAGAGTACTTGACTGGGATTTTACACTTTGAGTGGGAACCCTGCAGCTAAACAATAAGGGCTGTGGAGGTGACAAGATCCGTTTGCTGGTGACAGAACATCATACAGGGACAAAACAAGCCAATCGAGCTCTGAAAAGAAGGAAGACAGTTATCGGAGGTATTCAGCCGGGGGAGTCAGTGCTGCAGGTTGCTGTGCTGTCCATGGCTCAAAGGGCAGCCAGGGCACACTCCTTTTGTAGGAGCGTCATGTTTCTGCGGAAACTGCCATCCTTTTACGGTTGGTGCTTGAATCCTTTGCAAGTCTTGTTCTTGATAGTAGTGAAAGGCTCTCAGACAGCAGGACATCTGCACTGATGATCAAAATGGGGAAAACACCGAGTGACTACAAGCAGGTAAATGTGCCAACACAGCAGCTGAGGGACTAATGGCAACCCGTCAGAGCACGCATTTCTCTGTCCTTAAAACTAATAACAGCGATACAGTTTTTAATGTGTTCTTTCAGACTGACCAACAATCTGCTCTTTTTGGGTAGTACTGGAAATGGTAGACTAGAAATACATAGGAGGATTAAGATGGAAATCTTAGACTTCCATGCACAGTAGATGAAACACCTGAATCTTTAACAACACCCATACAAGGAGTTCTCTTGCAGTCACCAGAATTCGTACTTTCCAAAACCCCTTACGGACAGGCAAGATTAGTATCAGATGTATGCTTCAGAAGTGGACACGCTCCTTGAAGACTTTTCATTACAAATGAACAAAAGAAGGATCAAATCTGCATGCACAGAAAATCAATTAAAAATCTCTTATTTGCAGAGGATATGGGATTCTCCTAAATAGTAAGATACACCATAACAGTCAGCGTCATAAGCAATGGAGGTTATCTCTACCATCACACTTTATACTTAAGACTTAACTGAAACCAGAGGGGAAAAATTCAAACAATTGCAAATGTGATTTGCAAGTCTGTGAATATGATTGAATAAAAAAAGTTAACACAACATAAGAATAACTGCCAAATATCCTAATCATCAAAGCCACCAAGTATTCTGTCTTGCTTATTTCAGAGACACCCGAAATGTCTTTAACAAGAATGGATGCAGGCTAACGACGTTATGTTAGACATGTTCAGCCACAATATAGCTACACTGATGGTGAACCAGCCTTAGTGGGACTGCTCCATCTGTGCTCTATTGATGGATCTATGCAATACCCAAGCAGTAAGAATAAGTCAGTGTTTGGAGATGCTCCAGCTTCTAGTTTTTCACCAGTGGAAGTGGAAGATGCATGGCACACATGCACAATCTTATCAGACACCACTCCACTGCCTCAACACTGCTTCAGCAATTTAAGCTCAAAAGGAGAGCAACTCAAAACCCTCCAGATCTCGGAAAGATGAAGAGTTAAGAAATGAAGCAGCATTAATTAACTGAGTCCCAGCCTACATTAAACAAGCTTAAAACTTAATGTGCAACAACTGTGCCTACAGTGCGATCCTTATAGATACTCTGTGGATAGATTTTGGTTCTATATTAATGCTTTCATAGAAACCTGTTTAATTGGAAAAAATGCTCAACATTGCAAGAGCAGAGAAAAATTAGAGCAACAGATGTAGCTCCAACCACGGGATGCCAGGCTAGATATCCTCCCTAATTATCAAATTACATATTCAAATTTAGTACTTAAGAGTTTAATGCTTTTATGGGTAAACCTGAGAAAAAGTAATGCTGTAGAGAAAAACACAGCAGAAAACTACAAGAGCCCGCATGTCCTTTTAGTTTAAATTTAATTTGTCAGATAGAAGTTATCTATGTACAATCAGTGTGCACTGTAACAATTCTGTCAATAAAGTCATTCAAATCTTCTAAAATATTAACTGGCTGCATAGCACATTTGACATTATTGCCCATGTTGAAGAGGGAACACAAATGGATTTACAATAAATTTTGGCTGATTTGGATTCTGAAGTGTTCAGATATTTAACACTCCTTTAAAACCAATGCACCTGAAAAGCTTTCCAGAGCACAGTTTAGCTGGGTATTTCTTACCACTTCATTTCAAACAATCACAACACTGACAGTTTAATAGGGAAAAAAACCAAACACAAACAAAAAAATAACAAAAAAAAACACCAACAAAAAACCCCAAAACATGTATCTAAAGTATCCATAAAAAAAAGCACTAAATGGAATAAAATGTTCCCTTTCCCCATTTTTACATTCTGAACAGTGATTTCATCACGATATTTCATTAAAACATGTAAGTACATTGATTTTGATTCATACTTGTGACAAGGCCTGAGTTGGTGGGGAAAGGAACAGTCAAAAAAAGCCTGAGGGGGAAAAAAGCTCATTTAATTAATTTACAATAATTTACAGCCATTTGCTTCTGTGGTTTTTTTTTTGTTTTTATTATTATTATTTGTTTGTTTTGTAAAAAGGCATTATAACTGATCACAAACAGGAGAAATCCTGGCTATTTTACAGTTATAGGTACAGAATTTAAATATTCAAGCTTGTGATGAAAAGCGGCAAGGTGGTCGCAGTGTACAATGTAAACAAGTAGCTTTGGAAAGTGAACAAAATCCTTGAGAGTTCTTTACTAAGAAACAAAAGAAAATAAACTCCTCATTCCTTCCTGAAATATGAGCACAGGTCAGTGTTTAGAAGTTCATTTACAAACATAATTTAAAACGTGATCAACCTAAAACCACTTTGACAAGAAGAGTTTTATAGTAAGATCCAGTCTGAAAGGGGCAGTGTTGAGGTCCCTGTAAAAGTAAACATCTTCCATTTCTTAAAAAAGAGTGCCACAGCATTTGCAGCACAGTGCAGCATAAACTTTAAATACAAAAATATTTTTCTTCTGTTGGGATAATAGACCTTGCATCCTGGAAAGAAGTAACAATACTGCTACTGATAGAATATCCAGTCCGTATCTTTCAAGTCATGTAAGGCAATTACTGTGTTAGTTTACTGTATATGGCTAAAAGAAGGTCCAGAAAATGTCAGTCTTTGTTATGTTTTCCGGCTACTCCATGTATGTTCAGGTGTACTTTTGTGATCTGATGAGTGTTCAAATGGAGATCTGTGTCCTAGTGGAGATCTTGAACCATAAGGAGACCTCTGATCTAATGGTGACCTTGGGCCACTACCTGAAGCTCTGTGGTCCATTTGCCAGTCTGAGTGGTACCTATAATCTCTAGAAGATTTATGATGGCTGTAGTCTGAAGTGGAACGGTGATCTGAATGTATCCTGTGGTCTGAATGGGAACGGTGATCTGAATGAGCCCGGCTGTCTTTTAAACTTCCTTCCAGGTTTGACCTATGGTCTCTGCTCCTGTAGTCATCTAATTTTCTATGTTTACTGTCACTGTAGTATCTAAAAAATAGATATTAGTTGTATTAGAGTTACTGAACACACATAAAGAGCCACAATTGTGTCAAATCAACACAATTATGTCAAATCAACAGAACTGTATTAGAGAGATATCATACTTGCAATTTCGCGTTACTCAAGAACAGACGTTTTGGTGCTTGCTACAAGCATACTACAAAAACAGGAAAGGAATTCTGAACAGATTTAAAAATTGCTAAAGAAACTCACCTGCTGTCTTGTTTGTAGTGATCCCAGTCTCTGTGATCTTTTCCATTGCTGAAGGCTGAATAGGGCCTTTTCCTAGAGTCACTTTTCTTGTAAGCATCTCCCTGATGCCTGTCTTTATGATGATCGTGGTATTGGGACAAATGTCTATCAGAAGAGTAACTATCCCTGCTACTGTCATCATGGTTTGTATTCTCCTTCAGTCTTTCCACATCTGTTTAATAAAGCAGAGGTTAAAAGGAAGTCTCATACACTCTTCTCTTCACCTAATTCAAAAAGCACTTGTACCTGTCAGGTGTAAAGCAGTATGAAAGTGACATTATAATTTGACAGAATCAAGATCTAAATAGTTGAAAGACAAATGCACTAATGTGAGTGGAGTGAAAGAAACCTCAGAAGTAAGAGGGAAGCAAGCTGGAATGTAGATGTGTAGGACTCAGAAACTGAACTTTTCAACCTCTCCGTTCAGTCTATGAAGCTAAGAGTGGTCCAAATGAGCAGTAAGTAGAGGTGCCTTTAGTAAAGCAATTTTAGACAGAATGGTAGCAACTTCCTCTCCAAGAAGGGATGGCCTTAGCGTGAATAAGAGTTTTAAAACTATACCTTGTTAATGAAAACCTTTCAGTGGTATTCCTAAAAATACATTATTGCTGATTTTAAGTCCATGAAAACACACTAGAAGTGTTACATAACACAAGATAAAAGCAAGTGTTACAAGAAGGCAGGTGTGGCAGCATAGAAAAATCAGTCTTATTGTCAACAATAAAAGACAGCTCATGTAATTAATTATAAACTATGACTTCAAGGAATAGCTTGCTTTCTTACATGGCAGTGGCACTATACGAGCCTCAAATAAGCACAGAATTTCCAAGAAAATTACAGGTTTTGAGTAGACCTCTCTCCCTCCCCAAAATTAAACACACAAAAGGTTTCCAAAAATTTTTTAAAGGATGGTGAAATAACTTACTACTAAAACCAGCAAGTACTAGCTTCATTCTGCACTCAGCTGGATTTCATCAGCAAACTAGTGAAGTTTTGCTAATCAGCTTATCTCTATGATACTTAGCAGTGTGGGAGGCAGATCTAGGAGACTTGTGAAACGAAATAAACATGAAAATTAAGATATTTAACACAAGAATATACTTAAGGTTTCTTACCTGGATTTCTAATTACATGTGCATTCACATTGCTGCTAATATTCTGGTCATTTTGTTGCTAAAAGAGACAAGTACAAAAACTCATTGCTAAATCCCAAAGTTCATCTGAATTCATTAGAAAAACATCCTAACAAAAGAGACCGCTTTACTACAAACACAAATGCTACTCGAAGTGTATTTCTGTGTTCCTTATAATCCTTTAAATCTAATAAAAGAGTTATAATGCTTAAAATACATATTTGTGTATTTAAAAAGAGTCTGAAAATATTACCTGAGATTCTTGGCGTTTTTTGATTGCATGTTTATAAAGTTTGTGCAGCTTTCTAGCATCAAATTCTGTAAACTTAGAGACAAAAATCCACAAATTTCTGAGGAAGAAGAAAAGAGAAGTTATAATTCTTCTATACATTTATTTTTCTTGTATTATGCAACAGAACATGGATTTAACTGAAATTATTTGAACGGTACTTCAGTAAAACGGAAACACTACAAAATTTACACAGTATTGCCTAGCTGCACAGCGAGCATTACCTAACTGTATTTCAAACACTGGCAAAATTAATTCATTTAACAATTTGTCACTTTGTAATACTTACCATAAGTACTTCAGAATGCAAAGTGCACGTAAAGTAGTACTAATAACAATGGTGTTAATATAATGATTTATGAAACTGCTTAAAAATGTGGTTATCAGTATGTCTTCTGAAAGTTTGTTTGATTTGAGTATTTACCACTCAGTAAATAAAAACTTAAGTAAAGTAAGTAAAAATTCTTCCAAACTTGAAATCTCTTGTACCATGAGACATTTCACCTCATTTCATGAAAATACCAGTGAGAGATTTTTTCGACAGGATTCCGAAGCTTGGTCAAAGCTTTTGAAATCAAATGAGAACTGTGAAAGAGGATGGAAGTGGCACGGTAATAAATTTGTGCCTAATCTGTGCTTGCAGGAATGAAAGAACAAATCAAGCCTTTTGCTGTCAAGATGCCAAAACCCTAAAGAAAACATTTTCTTCTATGATCACAGGTAACAGATCTAAAGTCTAGGATTCTTTTAGTCAAATTTATAGATGGAATGCTTAAGAGACTACGGAATTCTAGTGTTCAGAAGTATCTGAAGTGTGCAGGCTCAGGAAGCAACATCCTGCTTCTTCGCTGTGATTATTGAAACATTATTGTTTTGGTCTAGAGATTCACTAAAGTAGACAACCAGTCAACGGTGTGCCTAATGACGCCTGTATACCTTTATATAAGCTAAATAGCTTAACTACACTTCTTCTTATCAAAGATAGCCAAAATATGTATTTTATTAATCTACATATAATATTGTAGAATTATTATGAATAATAGCTCTATTACAAGTTTCCACTTGAAGAAATATAACATTTACCAAAATGTAAGACATGGATCTTGGTTTTGTACCTCAGATTACCTTAATATTTTGAAGTAAAGCAAATAAAAACAGCAGAAGCATTCTACACTAACAGAAGTCTTCAAGAAAATGAAACACTTAACAGAATTTTGTATATGGAACTGCAGAATGTATTTTCAACCATAATAGTGGTTGCGCCATAAAGTGCAAATTCTAATAAATGTAATTCAAATTGTATTAAGAACTTAACAGTGAAATGTAAGAAGTTTACAAACCAACATTTTTTATTTTTTAAATTGTCACCTGATAAACATGCACTCTTTTTTCACTTTTGAAATACATCTGAGTATGTTATGATAAATACTTATTAGCTATGATTTGATAAAAGTAATATGTAATTTAATTTTAGAGTATATTTCAAAAAGAATACAGAATTCTGCAACTCAAAATCATACAAAGTTCAACACAAATTTAGAATTGCCTATTTATTTAATAAAAAATAAAAACCTTAAACTTGAAAAAACCCAGATCCTTAAAGGTAAGAATGCTTTTCCACTAAACACAGTTAAAGTAACAATTTATATAGTGTTTGCTTTCAGGGAAGTGAGATGACTCCACCTACTGGACGAAATGCATTGCTATGCAGTATGAAAAAGTCAATCCATTAGAAGTCTGAACCATCTATAATCATCTTTTTATAGATTCCTATTTAAAACAGCAGAAAGATACAAGAAAGGAAGAATAAGAAACAAGAGAAATAATTAAAAACTATTCTGCTTAATAGAAGCAATTATACATTTTCCTTTTTCAAGAAAAAAACCCACAGATAATAACTTACTTTCTCCACTGTTTAATTTGTTCAGGATTTGTGTACTCCTTTAGACATTCAGTAATGTGATCCCCAATTTTGATTAGACACTGTCTAGTATGTTCCAGCTGCTCTCTTTCAGAAAGGCCCTTCTCTGGTCGATCCAGCTGTTTCAGTGCTGCTTTGACAGGCCTCATTCTTTCTTTGCACTGTAAAATGGAAAAAAAGGAATGTATTAATTTAAAGAAAAGAAAAAAAGAATTCTAAAACATGACCTGCCCTTTGCTGTGATATACATATACAGGCAAAGACAATATTGTTACAAGCCAAATGAAACACACAACTTGCTCACAGCTTTTAAAAATGTTTTACAGGTTTCCTTTGGAAAAAGTTGTGTTTTAAACTCAATTGGAAATTGTACTCCTCTCTGAAAGCATTACATTGTATAAAATACAGATATCAAGGAGTTAAGAAAGCACTAATTTAAGGGATTTTTGGAGGAAAATGACTCATTACAACTGGGTTTTACAATCAGTTATAACTTTCAGCACAAGCATATAGGACAAGACATACTTTTTAGCACCTTGAAAGCTATACAAATTCAATGTCAAAATTAAATATGAGAGAGTTCAGTACATTTCAAACACATACCTTCTGCAACAATTAAACTTGTCATTCAGCAGAGGATCAACACTGCTTCTCTGAGCAGTTTTTAAACCTCCTACACAGATACTAGCAGAACTTACAGACTAAAGCTAGTTTGGGTATGCCTAGATTAGTAACAGCAGTGATGGCAACGCAAATATACATCACGTGTGCGTTCCTGACTTTTCACAGTTTGAATCAAATGTTTTAATAATAAACCCAGATAAAACCAGTTAGCATAACTTAAATTACAGGCACTTGCTTAGGAATAACATCCAACTACAATGGCATTGTAAACAGATGAAACGCATATTCTCCTTTTACAGAGAGCCAAATTAATTAAACCTGAACAACCCACAGTAGTAATTTTCATTTCAAAGTGTAGTTAAATATGCTAATTACACAGCATCTGACCATGGCATAAGATAAACATACATTCCAGAACAAAAAGCCTGGACCAAAAAAAAAAAAAAATTCTATACACTCTATACACAAACCCAACCTAGAATTACTCCCAGTCAGAATTAAAGGAGGTAAATGTTTGGAATGGAATGAAATGGAGTATCGCCATTACCATGTAAGCATCTAGGGACAACTCAGAGAAATCACAGAAGCTCTTCCGTTGCCAGCTCATGCCACTAAGTAATTAAGCAGCTGCATTACATATTGCACTAGCCACAGCTTAAAGCAGCCTTTAAAAGACAGCTTACACAGTGCACTGCTTAAATAAAGAAGTGATCAGAAAAATATAACTGTTCATGAAATCAAATGATTTTCTGTCACTTAGCCACACAAACACATCCATCTGAATCACTGAAGGCTCACGGATGAGTTACTTGGAATGTTTAGAATAAAACCATACATAGGCCAGTCACTCAAAGAGAATCTTACTTGCACGTCACAGCCAGCACCCACAACCCCAACAATAAATCTGGCCGGCAGAAACAAACAACTGTTGAAATCTGAATGATGAAACACCCACAGGAGAGTACTTGTTTAAAGTAACTCGTTGATACCTTTCCAAAGGCCCCAGCCAGCCTATAAAGCTTTACATAAGTTATGTGTATGTACGTTTTTTCCTCTAATATTGATTCTGTTCGTAGTCAAGTAGTGATTAAACAAAATTCTTTTGGTGTCAGAGATGTTACTCCAGCAAGGTATTTCTAAGGGCTTTAGCATTTGTTCCTTCCTGTGTCTACTAATTTAAGTCTGCAATACTTCAGGAGGGAAGTGCTGAAACTTAATTTGCTATCTTTCAAAGAAAGGCACGCATGATAAGGTGAAGCCAGAGACTCCAGCAACTGCACTAAAGTTCATTCATGTCTGCTCTTTAAGAAGCAGGAAACACAAGTTGTTCTTAAGGATGTATCTTTACAGTCTATATTCTAAATCTATTCAGCACACAGACCACTGGGTAAGTTTTCCTACTATCCTGCATAAATACAGTAAACAACAAAATAAAACTACTGGAATTAATACAAAAATTACTTTAGTACAGTGTCAGTAACATTCATTGATCTGAGACTACTAGCAAAAGATCACCTGTGTTACTGTGCCCAATAACGGAATCAAGAACATCAGAAATTTTCCTTATTTAGACTGTCAAGTACAAACAATAACTTATCAAAAAGGAACTTACCACACTAAAAGTTTTCTGATCCAGTTCTTCAGATTCTTCCAGTATAGGAACTGGTTCACTAGTTGCAGTAATATGAACTGGAGTATCCAACAATGGAATTTTTTTAGTTTTTTCTTTATTTTCAGATTTGATTTCATTTACCTAAAAACAAGATATAAAAATATTTAAGTAAATTTATTTTGGCTCTGGAATTATCCTATAATATAAGACAATCCCTGTAACTACTGCATTCTCTTCAATAACAAGAATAAAAAAGATGCTGATACTCAATGACAGGATATTTTACTTTCTCTCTGGGATGGAAAAGGAGAATGGAAAAGGAATAAAAGAATTTCTTGCATACACTTGTACTCTCAGTCCAACTAAGATATGTATTATTGAAGACGTAATCTCCCATTAGAAACGCCCATTCTCATGGCTTCAGGTAGTAAAAATAAAACTTCAAATGATGTAGAAGACTTCAATGAAATGACAACTGATGAGATCCAAAATACCTTTTAATCTCAAAATCATTCACGTAAACCTAGTAGCCTTTTCTAGTGCTATATAAGATAAGTAAACCTAGTTACCTTCTCTTCCTTTACTTCTTTTTCTTTCTGTGTGGATTCTTTTACTTTGTTTTCTCTCTTTTCTTTAATATCTTTTTCTTTTAATTCTTTCTTATCCTCTTTTTCTTTTTTCTCCCTTTTCAAATCCCTCTTATTTTCCTTTTCTTTTGTCTCTCTTTTTTCTTCAGCTTCCTTCTTTATACCAATATCTGGCTCAGGTTTTTCTTCATTTTCTTTTTCTGCTTTAATTTTTTTATGTGGTTGTTTCACTGAAACAATCTCATCCTGCAATATGCAAGCATATACGTCACATCAAACTGAGTTCCTATCTATACAAGTTTCATAACTATCAGATTAAAACATACTTTTTATCTGTGCATTTTTTTTTCTTTTTGGACACTGATTTAACACCTATCAAATAGAACTGAATGAAGTTGTAAAGAAAGATGAGAACTACTCACTTCTTTGATGTGACAAACCAAGTACTGATTTGGCAGTGGTAGTGAGGGGTGAGAAATTATGTCCATTTAACTTAATTAACTTAGAATTCTGTCCCTCTAAAAAGTAGTTAGGCTTATAAAAACTATAAAGAAGTTTATCTCACAAAACTGAGCTGATTGGTCAGGACACTCAAGTGATGGAGAAGTTAGAAGACTTCTGTTCTAGTTAGCTTCTTCGTCCCAGTAACTTTTACCAATCCCATATTAAACATTCACAGGAGAAGGTAATAGAGTCCCAACTTTCTCTTTTCCAGAGGTGTTATTTTTACAAGGCTTAAAAAGAAAGTCTTGGTTACAGATTGTCTGATAGAGGCCCATTTAATTATTTGAAGGTGAACAAAATACCACGACACTGGTCTTTATAATATTCACTTTAAAAGTTTGAGATAGACACTCAAATCCTTTCAGACACAGAAAAATACTACAGTAAGTAACAAAAATATTATGTACAGGTGCAAAAAATATTTTAATCTTTGAATTTATTTGAATACACCTTGGAAAGGCATATATAGAATCCATTGCAGAAAAACAGATGAAAGAATGCCCAATACATGAATCTGAACAAGTTACTTAGATGAGGTATCAAGTAATCAGCCCACCCAGGACTTCAGTATTTAGATATCATGAAAACCTCCCAGGAAAAATCCAATTACTTCAAGAGTTTCCTGAATGTTCTAGCAGTTAAACAGGTAAGTTTTAAATATTGTACACAGTATGCCAGCTAAGTAGCCAAAGCCAACCCTTTAGGCAGTTAAAGCCCATTCTTGTATATGGTCCAGTTTTCAGAAGTGCAATTGTTAGTCTGTGTCCAAAAGTATTAAAGTGATGAATAACTGTTATTAAATATATGAAAGGGGACAGCACTTTCCCAAAACATAACAAGTCAATCAACTGACTAGCAGTGTCTTCTGTTTTGTGTGAAGATGAAGTCTACCACTCATTTTTTTAAGTAGTCTGAACACTTAATTTGCTTAGTTTTAATTCCCAGTAAATTAACATGGGCAACTGAATCCTGTGACACCACTTACTGTTCTTAGCCTTACATTCCAAACAAATTATTCTATCTACAAACATAAGCCAGTCTACGTAATTTTTTTATTTTTTTTTCCTGGCTTTCCATTTTATTCTTCATAGTACAACTTACATACACACAGGAATGCTTTCACTAAAAATGATTGTTTTTTATAGATGTATCTTCTAAGGCTGGCTCAGTTGTAACTATGTATAGTTAAAACTCTTCTAGAGTGACAATTACAATGGTTTGTAGTAGTTTAAACTGGTTATATAACACACTTCTAGTTTATTTTAAACCAAGTAGAAAGTACTTTAATGATACATATAGACTTGCACTGATTTATTTCTGCTACTCTCAAAGTCAAAAAATTAGCTGACATGACCCTAAACTTTTATCTCTAGTTGTTTCTGCTGTGTAAACGTTAGAAATAAAAAGACCCAACAAAAGTAGAGGCCTAAAGGAACACATCAGAAGTAACAGAACACAACAAGGTTAAATAGTCAGTTAAATAGTCTTATTGGATGATGAAAGCCACGATGTATACAGGAGATCTCCCATGCAAGTCTTGAACTATCATTTATTTATGCTGCTCATTCTAATTGAACTTGATGTTTTTTGCTGAGCCTGAATTAAAAAAAATTACCTGAAGAATCCCTATCACACGTTAGCCAGAAACATTAGTTTTATAATTGTGTTTTACATTAGGTTTGCATTTCTAGCAGATGCAATGCTGAAGTCTTTAAAGAATGCTGAAACTGAGCACTACCACTTGTAATTAGATCACAATATTTTTTATAATACAATTTGGAAAACTACTCATAATTCCTCAGCTACTGGCTTATCAGTACATTAAAACAGATACAGTCTTCCATGTTCTTGTACTGATGCAACATCAACTGTAGTAGCCACAAGAAAGGATGACATTCAGGTACTTCAATTTTGTTAAGACAAGCAGAAGATAAAATAGAAATCGATACCAATATGAAGAACTGAATAGCCATCTTTACCATATGAAAGATATTTACCTTGTTATCCTCATCATCATCTTCATCAGATTTTTCTGAGGGTTGTGGTGAAGAATCACTTTTTATTTCTTCTTTTATTTTTGCAGCCTTTATCACCTTATTCTTCTTAGTTCTTGTTTTCCTCCTCTTTGAATTGCCCTGAATGCAAATTGGTCTCTTTAATATGTCAACTGACAAGCATCTTTGCACCACAGTTGCAAAAAAAGATTTGTTT
This sequence comes from Anarhynchus alexandrinus, assembly GCA_008711295.1. NCBI lineage: Eukaryota > Metazoa > Chordata > Aves > Charadriiformes > Charadriidae > Anarhynchus > Anarhynchus alexandrinus. The sequence goes on from VUYV01000401.1 coordinate 300,753, forward strand.
TTACATCAATAGAGGGTTCACTTTATCTTATTTATTGCCACTAATGATCACCACTTTTCTCAGGACTGGAGACAGAGCATAGTGCAACAGTAGAGAATACATACAAATAGTAAGACAATAATACAATATGAAACTCACAATTAATTTATTGAGTGAGTCTCGTGTAATGTGATTACCAATACATAGTAATACTACACAAAGGAAAAAAGAAAAAGGATCAGCTCACGTGCCCATAAGTGTAGTGTTTTATCTCACTAACGAATACCAAATTTTACTTACTGCACCAGCAAGCCTTTGTGCTTCCTTCCTTGCAAGGTCTTTATTCAGTAATTTAATGAGGTAGTCTGCACGGGTCTGTAACTGCTTCGCCTGGGGTTTCTTATCCGGATCATCAGGCAAAATCTGAGGAGAACAATGGTAGTATCACAGCTATGAGTGCATATTATCAACTTTGGAAGATGCTAGCCTGGAGCACACAGAACAGAAAAAGCTGCGTAAAAGGTGGAAGACAATCAATTTCAAGTATACCTAGCAAATAAGCTAGCATGCTTGAGGCAATGGAGTATTTCTTAAATGTTTCATTTCTCTCCAATCACGCAGCCAATGGAAATTGAGTCACAGTTTAAAACAAATTCAAGAAACCAGCCTCAGATTTCTGCTTCTACTCTGATACTTTATCTAAGACATTCTGAGCTCCTGTACCAGTCATCCACACAGCTCCTGGCTCTGCCTCATTCATCTTCCAAATGCAGAACTCACTACAGGGTATTGCAGACACCAAAAAAAAAAAAAAAAGGTGGTTTCAAAAACCAGGCAAATTAATGGAAGGCAGGAGAAGGCAGGAGTAGGAATCATTAAAGAAAACTGGCCATAACTCCTCAAATCCCAAAGCTATAGGTTGTTGGCCCTGTCACAAAGTTTACTTCACATTGGTCTTTTCCTTAATACCTGTTGGTCACTACTGTTAAGGAGTTATGTATTCTAGCACAGCTATTCTCATGTTGTGATTGAAAGACAGCTTCAAGTGAAGAACCCGGGGATGGAAAAACCAAATCAAATCTCTAGAAAAATCTCCCTTCCAAAAGTTTGAGAACACAAAAAGGACAAAACTAGAACATCTAAAATAGAGAAGAAAAATACTGAAAAGAAAAATTCAAATGACAGATGTCCAACTACATGGAAATATGGCAACATAATTGACTGCAAGAAGGCATACTTCAACTGAATACACAAGACCTTAAAATCTAGTAATACAGGAGAAGAAGGATACTACAAAGTACAAGTGATGTATAATGTGTCTGCAATTTCAGTTGTCAGAAAATAAGCTCTTTCAGTAACTGTTCTTAGCAGCATTATTACCTAAACAAAAAGAGTCCTCAATTAAACATTGTGGATGACATACCTTCTGTGTCAAACTGAGATCAGGATCCATCTTTATCATTTCCCAGCTGCCATAACCATATTCATAGATGCCTATTAACAGATTGGAATCATCTTCCTTGCCCCAATCTATATCAAAATGAGCAGCCTTGGTGTGGCATGGGATGACATATCTAGTAGAAATAAATTAGAAAGACAAATAAGGGATTTTTTTACTTAGCAAGCTTAGCAAGGGGGAAGGGAGCACACCAAAAGTGATGTAACCAGATTTCTTTTCTCTGCTAAGATGCTGGTATACTTGGGAAATTAGTCCAAGTACTTATCAGTATGTTTTCTTAACATTTCTATAAATTATTTATTGAAATCAGCACTTGAATGTGTTTTAAAGCTAATTACGACCAAAATATGAAGAACAGACATCTGTCTTTGGCCATGAGCTGCATGACAGAGTTGGTTAATCATGAATAAAAGCATAAGTCATCATCCAAGTGTAACTGCTAAGTGGATAGTTTAGGCACTGCGATAGACAAGATGGCAAAGGAAAAAGTTCAGAGGGTAGAAATAATTACTGCTCCACTTTGACAGATACTGCCTTTCCCTCAAGCAGGGACGACACAGCTCCTCAGCAAGCCTGAATTCTAGTCCTGATTATTATTAGTAACTGAACAGAGTCCTCAGTGAATACAATTTAGAAGCCAAAACTGGTACTTGCTTCTATGGCAAAGGAAGAAAGAATGAAGAACAGATGTGGAGCAGGTTACTACTGCCACTCCTTACGGGAAATAAAGGGACAATGCTGTCACGGTGTGCTTTGAGTCATTGTTGTCTGAAAAATGCTAATAAAACTTGAAAAATTTTCTAAATAATTACTTCCTATAAACAAACAAACAATACCTTTTTCTTTCTTCTGGATCTGAAGGAATGGATTTGTGCAATGGTGCCAACTCTTCTTCATGAGAGATGACCAGCTTTGCGTTCACCTGCACTCCTGAGATTCGGAATGTTGGGCCTTTAACTTTCCCAAGTCTACCTCCTTAAAATAAATGACAAAGCTATTAAAATACTTATCCTTACCAATACCATACAGGAAATGCAAAGAAAACAAGTTTGACGTGATAGCAGCAAACTTTCAATTATGCCAAATGACGTTTTCTTAACACAATGCTTGAATTAAGCTCCAGAATCAAAAGATCTTCCAGATAATAACAGATTACTTTTGAATTTCACAGTAAAGCAAAAAACATACTGCATTCTCCAATGAGAATTCACACACAGAGGGGAAAAAAAAGAAGTAATCTTACTATAACCCTTTATTAAGATCACCCAGCATGCCAACACTTTTGTTTATATTTTCCCCCAACAGAACTGTTTTCTGTTACGATCAGAGTGCAAAAATAATTCAGACTTCTTGACATTTTTTATTGCCCCCCAAGCCGCCTGAACACATTGTACCTGCTCTTTCTTGTCCAGATGAATTGTCCTTTAAAGCTTTAATGCATCCATTATGTACAAGCTCTCCCAATCGTCTAAGATCTGTCTCTGATTTATCAACTAGCTCAGCATCTCTAGCTACAGCATCTAACCTGTAATAAAACAAATACACATTTTTATAGCTCTGAAACTTTAGTAATTGTGAATGACTCTTTCAGACTTTGAAACTAGAGAAACAATCATGTAAGTTATCAGTCACCTGCGCTTGCTACGCTGTGTGCAATTTTGATTAAAAAAGAAATATATAAGTAAGTGATTCAGGTATCAGAGGACAATACAACAAGAACTGTAAAGGACCCTAACTCTACAGTATTGAGTTAAATTACTGTATATTTCTTCAAAAAAAGGAATCATTATATATAATATGCTGACATGGACTATAAATACTTATAAAGAAAATAAATACTTATAAAGAAAATAAGGATGGTAAGTTTTTCTTAAAATACAGAACCATAGAATCATAGAATAGTTTAGGTTGGAAGGGACCTTGAAGATCATTGAGTTCCCCCCTGCAATAGGGGGAATAATAAAGGGAATAATAAAGCAAGCTTAAAAATAAGAAATCATAAAAAGGAAAACGCAAAACTAACTCTGACAGTCACAGTGGATAAACTGATAGGCTTTCAACAGGCTATCAAACAAGACAACTGAATGATTATCACCAATGAAGATAAAATAAGACTGCAGATATAGCATAAAGAGAGTAAGTAGTCCTGCAAATTGAAAGGTTTGTTGTGTGGCTGGTCGCACACATACCATACGTAAAGAAAGGGAAGATATTATACTAATCACATTATATTTGAGGCAAAAGACTAGACACTGAATTTTCTCTTCAGCCTAAAGCTTCTTGATATATTGTTCTAATTTTTATGAAAACAAGGTTCCAAGTTGCTGCACAAATAACAATCAAACAAGTTTACCTTTCAAGAGGGCCACCAAATTTCTTGTAACTCTTGATAAACCTAGTAACAGAAAAAAATTTTGCCATTTAAATGTATGCTTAACTAACTACATTGGTTTTATGATTGTATTAATACAATCACTAATCTTGGTATAATGATACATGGACAATGGAAGAAAAAAAAAAAAGGTAGAGAGAGTAGGGCAGCTTAGTGTACCAGATAACCCAAACAAATCCAGAGTTTTATCGGTTCAAGAACTGATGTAAACAGAGGTTAGAATTTATTTCAGAAATTGCTTTATTAATTTCACATGACAGAAGATTCAGCAGCTGGATGTGTCTAATCATAAAACTGAATGCAGACTTACAGTAAATAGAGATTTCAGACATTATGTTATGCCTTATATAGAAAAAGGGGAAAACTGCAACAGGTGATTTGAAGATTTTGGAAAATATGACATGAAAGATACTCTCTGTAGGAATGTGTAAGTGATGGAAAGAAACTGGAGATACCTGGGATAGAAAGGAAATGAAATAAAAATAAATTAAATAAAAATAATTTAAAAAAAGAAAGAAAATTTCCTCAACAATCAAGGCCTCGAATTGCTAGTGCAAGCTAAAACAGCCTTAAAAAAGGATCAATTTGCTGTGTTCTTAGACAAAATGGAAGGGCAAAAAGGATCTTTAAAGTTACTTCTCTAACCAAAAATATTTTGAAAGCTTTACAGCATTTTAGAGAAACATGCATACTTAAATTTCAGAAGCAAAGCAGCATTTCAAAAATCCAAAAAGCATTTCACAAAAACAACAGTTCCTCCTCCTTCTACCAAAAAAATATTTTAGCACCAAATATTGTACCTGCTGTACAAGATTCAAATAGGATTTTATAATTTTTTTAGTTTTAAAAAGCAGGATATAACACCAATTCAATCACAGTGTCAAGAACTTTAAAAAGAAAACAAAAACCACTCAAATTTTTGTAGTTGCCACCAAAAGAGATTTACATATTCTTTCAACACTGCAGTTTTGAGATAAAATGATGGGAAGCAGATTATTTTGCTTGCATGTTAAAAGGAAAGCTCACCCATTGCAACAGTTGTTTTTTTGAAATCATTGCCTTCATGGGTTGCAGCAATTAACAAATTTAAAACAATCAAGCATATTTTTCAAACCTAATTTTATCCCTTATTAAAATGTCTTCAAATTAGTGCCATGACAGTTCACTATGTCAGAACCACAAAGTACACAAGGAAAAACATTAAATGCCTAGAATAAAAAAAATTTTAAAAATTCAGGAAAAGTAGACTGCCTTCTGTATGTTCAAGCTCTATAATAATAAAATAATTGTCCTGTCCCTTTAAATATGCATATACCCCATATCTTACCGCCTGATCTCTGCATCACTAAATCCTTTAATATTTTCTCGAGGAATAGTTCGTGGTCTTCCGCGTTTTTTTGGCCGTTTTCTTTCTGAGATGGAGTCACTATCAGATCCAGAATATCTTCTGCTCCTACTGCGCCTCCCTTCACTTCCATTAAAGCTGATCTGGAATTTCAGAATAAGTAGTTCAAAGCTACACGATTAACAAACGTAAGTGAAGTTTTACCTAGCCTGCCAAAAATATGTGTCCAGAAAAGGAAAAAAACCACCCCAAAATGAAAGCCCAAGGACAACCCCCAACAAACTAACTAAACCAACAGCGACATAAAAGTACAAATCAGTCAGAATCAACAAGTCACCTGTTTTGCACAGTTTCTCATCCTTGGGAGCATATATATTTCTTCAAGTTCTTTTTGTCTTTCCTCCTCTTCTATTCTTCGCCGCTGGACTTCTGGAATGATTTCTTCCCAATTTCTTGAATTTCTTTCTGGTTCCAACTCAATATCATCTTCATCCATATTAGAAAAGTTCGCCACCTTGTATATCAGAATATACATATTCTCACCAAAGCAATACATGACTTTATTTGAAAAAGACTGAGCAACTATTATTTTAGGAAAACAAATTTCTAGATGGCATATTTTATGCATTTATATATTTTATGTATTTATATATACGCCATTGTTTTATAATATACAAACAATTCATACATGCAAAATGCTTCATGAAACACTGTCTCTAATGAAAGTATTTTTATTCATTAATGAAACAGACACAGACTCCACGCAACATGGGCTACGATGAGAAAAGATGAGAATCTTTTTCTTCTTTTAAAAGTTGACTAATACAGATGCATAATGAAACACCTCCCCAATAGCTGTATGATTGTCATTTAACTTCCTTCAAAGTGCGGCTAACAACATTTGAATGCCTGAGTTAATGTGAAATTATAATAATATAAAACTAACCCAACATTAATACACTGTAGAAAACAAAGTATGTTGCAAATTAACAACCAGCAGGAGCGCGATTTAATAGTCTGCTGATCTAAACAAATACATCATGCATTGTATTTTTTTTGCACCCAAATGGTAGTATGTTTAACTGATAACACCTGGCATTCAAGTTTGTCAGGGCTAAAAGCTATTTCCAGAAGTCATCAACTAAGAAATGCAAACTTTCTATTTTGCGTTCAAGAATACCATAGCTACTTAACAACAAAGGCAGTAAATAAAACACAAAACTACCTAGAATTCTAAGCATTAACACATTCAAAATGTCTTATTTTATTAGCAAAATAAATAATGTATTTTTAAATGTTTATACTGATGGTAGGCATTTTGTATAGCTGAAAAGACATTTTAGTAGAAAGATAGAGAAAGTTGACTTACTGAGGCATCTATTTCATAAGAATGAAGAGACGGATAGGTAAACAAAAGAAAAATAGTACTGTTTATAAAGGAAAGTGGAATTATGGCAGCAGGGAGGGAACAGAGCAATACCTTGAACTGTGAAAGCAACTCATCTCCTACAGTTAATGGACCTGGCTCATTTTCCCGAGTTTCAGCCCTCTTTAAGATTTCATCTATATCCATTTCCTAAAAAAGAAGTTGTTTCTCTTTACAATGAAAGAATTCATACATATCTTTGTTTTTTTTAATCTATGTAGTCCAGAAACACTACTTACTTGGGGCTCCTGTTCTTCCCCTTCAGGTTCTTTAAAAAGTTCCTCAGCACCAAACTTCAAAATCGCTGATAACTCCTCCTTATTAAAAGGTGTTGAACTAAAATAAAGGATGTTTCAGGAAAAACATTTTACCTTAGTAACCTGAAAAAGTTCTCTATAATCATGAGTCAATTAAGCTTTCTTTTTACTGTTAAGTAAAAACTATATTTTTTTAATATAAATATTTAATATGCAAATAAAATCTACCAAGACAACATACTTTGCATCTTTACTTATTTAACCTTTCATTAACCTAGTGAAATAACTTAAATTTTTACTTACTCGTCAAATATACTTAAGGGTAAATTGGTATGGAAATAAATACAAATATACCTTGAAGGAGTAGAGCCTGTATGTAGTACGGTTTTGCCTGTAGTGTCCATTCTCTGAATTACTAAATGATCTAACACCATCTTTTTCTTGGCTCTTTCAAGAATATCTTCTTCTACTGATCCTTTTGTGACCAGCCGATAAATATTAACCTATGTATATTTTAAAAAAAGTAAGCAACAACAAGGAAAAATCTCAGTCTTCACCACATATCTTCTGAATTTATTGACTGTTTTCCAGTATGAAATACTAGTTCAATCATGTTACCACTGTCTTTACATAACCTCTTAGACCTGTCTTTTTTAAAATTCAGTGATTTGGCACAAGCATTGCCACAGGCAAAACTGTCATATTTCCAATTATTACTGTATGTCTTCTGCAAGAAAGAAACCCCGTGAGAACAGAGAAATACTTAAGCAAGGGGGATGTGCCTGATGTGGCAGTTATTTTCTAGAATGACATGGTGCCAATGACTGTGCGAAAGACAAGGCCATAACTCTTCTCCCTCTCCCATTCATATACCACAGCTGCCATATTATCTCTCCATACAGGGGGATTAAAAAAAAAATGAAGCTAAATGAGCATTACTAACATTTTTGTACATACGCAGCAAGTATTAGTTATTCTTAAAAATACATGAAAACTGAATGGTGCAGACAGAGACTGGACAGCTACTGTACGGAACCCTCCTCCAGGTTGGAGCTTAAAGCTGAATCTGCATACCTGTTTCTTCTGTCCAATCCTATGCGCTCTAGCCTGTGCTTGCAGATCATTTTGTGGATTCCAGTCAGAATCAAATATAACTACAGTGTCAGCAGATGCCAAGTTGATACCTAATCCTCCAGCTCTGGTAGATAGTAAAAAGCAGAAGTCCTGAAATCATAAAATAAGAAATAGTTTTACATACAATAGTTGTAATATTCTTAAAGGAACGAATATGACACTTGCTTATGCAGTCTGTGGCACCCTAAAATATCATGTACTACCAATTCCATACCTGTTCCATAGTTAAAGCTTCTTTAAATGTAAAGCAAATATTGACATCATTTTTTTTCATAAATAGTTACTGACTTCTCAACAGTTTAAAGGAAGTAGCATCCTAGAAGATGATCACCAACTAAAAATTCCCAAGCAAACAAAAGACTGGCCAAAAAAAGTATGAAACCCCTACTGTTAAAGCCTTGTATGTTACAAAGTCCCTCTCCCACACCCCTTGCCCCAAGCCCTGGAAGACTAAGCAGCAGGGAAGATGCTGGAGCCTACAGGTAGCTGGTTAAGAGACGAGAACCAAAAGTCTTCTGCCAGCTTCAATGCTGTTTAATATATTCATGAACAATATGAAAATGGGATACGCAACAAGGTGAAAAAGCCTGTGGGTGGTATAGAATTATTCATTCAGAGACAGCTATGAAGGACTGCAGAAGCATCTTGAGACATGCAATAAAACAACATATGAAATTCAAGATAAAGTAAAACAGGTTAAAAAAAATAATAATCCAAATTTTCAGTACTGTTACAGGAAATAGCAAACCATTATACTCAATTATGAGTCCTGAGAATTCTGTTAGAAATTTCCATGTAGCCCTTAGTTCAGCAATGGCCAAAAACCATACAGAACATTCTGAATTTTTAGGAAAGAAATTAAAAAAACTGAGAACATAATTTTGTTGCTGCACAGATGCATTGTTTGACTCCATTTTTGAAATTCATAAAGTTTAAATTCCTCTTCAACTCCAAAAATGTACAGTGTAACTGCAAAGACTTTAGAAAAAGGCAACAATGTCTACACTAGAAATTTGAAACAGAATTAATTTCTGTATTTAACAGCTATCTGAAGTTTACATCATGGAGTTAAGTCCTTCTCCCTCCATCTTAGAACAAACAAGCTCAGCAGCAACTGACAAATGCTACCTTTCAATTACCATTTATATAAAAAAAAAACAACAAAACCAACAAACAAAAACCAACCAAAACAACCTCCCCTCCCCCAAATCTGCCAGTGTAGGACAAAAGATTTAAGCTAATCAAAGATATGGAATGGCTTGCATATTAGGAATGCTACATAAACTACAAATATTCCAACTCAGAAAAGAAACAATCTGTAACAGACACCTATACACTCACAGGTTGCTCACAAAGAACAGCTAGAAGTCAGTTCTTCACTACTTCTTCCAGGGCAAGTAGGTGTAACAAATGAACATAACAGAGGCCAGATTTGAAACAATTAAAGATGGTTGTTCATGAGAGGATATATGCAAATTAGTTCTGCCCATTGCCAAAGGATGTTTTGGATACTAACTGCTTGTGTAAGTCCAATGCTCTTGTAAACAGTGTTCGCTTAAGTTCTACACAGCAAGGAAGATGAGGTTAAATTTCTGCAGCATTTGTACAGTAATTAAAATTACTTTAAGAGATTCATAAAAAAAAGTATAGCTACGTAACTGATTAAATACTGTTTTCATAAGTTAGGCGTTTTCTACTTATTTTTCTTTTCTAAGAAGTGGTTAACAGATGTAAACCTTATAGTCTAGGCAATAACAATAAATTTTCAACCTTACTGTTATATTCCTCACTTGTCTTAGCCTTCATTTTTTGTGCAATGTTTTTTATATTTCTTGGGAATAAATAAAACAGATTCCTTAGGAAAAAAATACCATACCTCTGATCCCTCTGCATTGAAATGATCCAGTGCTTGTTTCCTCAATTCCCCTTTTATTGATCCATCAAGTCTCTAAAGAGATTGAATATTAAAGTGAAAAACTAATTCTTATACTATATTCAAAATGAAAGCAACTTGAATTCTCTGCCAAAACTATTAGATGAAGGAAAAAAATAAAGTAATGCAACACTTCACAATTTTTTTTAATTTCAAAATACTATTTAGCATATAGCAATTCCCAGTTTTTCTAGAAAAAGACGACATTTTCTTATATCTTTTCTTAAGCAAAGTGGTAAAGATGCCATAATACAAAACAGTTGAGGTTGGAGGTCATCTTTTCTAACTCTCCTACTCAGGTGGGGACAGCTAAAGCAGGTTGCCCAAGGTGAGGTCCAGGTGGCTTTTGAATGTCACAGAGGATGGAGATTCCATAACGTCTGGACAACTTCTTCCAGTGCTCTGTCACCAGATTTTTCTTCTTCTCAAGATCAGAACTTCTTGGCTACTACCACCAAGATTCTTACCTGAAAGGGAAACTGACGATACTTCAGATACTCTGCTAGGATGTCCAGCATCCTCACCATCTGTGAGAAAATCAGAACTCTGTTGCCACGTTCTCGCAGACGAATCAGTAGCTTGTCAAGAAGAATTAGTTTCCCGCTGCTACGTATTAAATGCTGCAAAAATCAAGAAATATATATATTACAAAATAAGCTCATCTCAACACTAATAAACTATGCAGTTGGTTAGACATTCATTTGAGGTTTGCTTTTCTTTTTATTGATGTGGGAAGGAAAACAAAAGGCAAATTTTGACATTCCTTAAGAATTTCATAGTTTAAAACATGCATACAATATATAGTCTCCTAGAACTAAAAAAACAACCCACCAAACTCACGTGACCATAACACAACACTACTACATAGTTCACAGTATGCAGCATTAACTGAACATGAAAGTTTACTTGGATTTTAATTAGTCAATTCTAACTGAAATCAACAGGATTACTAACTCACACATTTTTAAAGGAAATGCATCATTATGTTCCCTCTCAAAGTCACATCTTAACACATCACCAAAACATGACGTAAATATATGGTCTTAAAAATTTAAGCAGTTATGATGTAGGCCCAAGTTCTTTTCTGCCAAGTAAAAAATAAAATTTGGTAACCAATAAAACAGAAGACTGAGAAAAAAAAAACACCACTTTAGTACTACTTTCTCTTCACTTCCCATCTTTTAAAAAGAAATAGGTACTGCTGCTTAAGCCCCTAGGTTTTTTTTAAACAAAGCCTATCAGTCAAGTTTCTCAGGAAAGATAAAGTGAGAGGAATCTTGTTTGTGGTGCCTAACACGTAACCCACCTAAAGCCTGTTAATCCTTCTCAGCTCCATTGGGAATAACTAGCATAGAAACTCAAGCAAATGTGAAATTTTATATTGAAAACGATAGGCCTTTTTAGGTGAAGACATTTGGGATAGAATTTTGGGGAGTGCTAAATTTTGAGTTAGATGCTTTTATCCTTTATGCCAGAAAGGAGGAGGATCTTCGTCACTGCACAAACTAGTAGCTTTAGGATGGTATTTAAATTATCTACTTGAAAGCTTACAGACAAAAAAAAAAAAGTCATCTTTAGAAACATTTATGTTGGTACAAACTGCATCAACAACAACAGTTTTCTTATCTGTTGCTGTGCTTCTCAACAGTTTTGGTATAAATATTGGTTAACCTTAAAAAAAAAAAAGATACAAGACACCATCTTTGGTAGTGATGATAATTGTTTTCATCTGTTACAACAGTAACAAAATCAGACTGAGCTTTGGATGCTTGCTACTTTCATTTCCTTTCACTTTGGTTGTTTGCAGGCATACAGGGAACAGTATTTAATTATAAAAAAAGCTTAAAAGCATTCTGCAGATCACTTTCTGCCATCACACAGATTGCTGGTGTACCACTGCCAGTCACACGCATTTCCACTCACATTACATCTACCCTGCTTAGCTGCTTTATTTTACTTAGGTTTAAAATAGGTCTCAAGTTTATTTTCCATGAAAATACACAGCCTGTTTCAAACTATTTCCTTCTTACTTTGATTGTAATTAAAATCAGGGATATTTTATTTAGTCAATTATTCAGTTCCAATTAAAAAACAAAAATTCACTTACCTGTAAAACCCAGGATGCCCATTTTCCACAGAACCTTAATTTTTTTCTTAACATACTTCAACAAGAATTAATAAACTGCCAGAGCACTATAAAATTGTGTGAATATTACAGATGTAAAACAGAACCTTTTTTTTTTTTTAATTAAGAAGTGACATTACCTGTAAGGCCTCCTGTTTATTATAGAATTCATTATCATCTGGTGGTTTAATGAGGTAGCAATGGTTACAACACTTCTTGAGTTCCATCATGATGTTCAAAAAGCCTGAGGTACTGCCTTTTGAACCTTTACTGAGGGCTTTATAATTCCTGGTTAAAATCCACCTATGATATAAGATGTACAATATAAGTAGTTTCTAACCATATGTGGACACAAGACAGATGTAAGCTCTCAAAAGAGAAACATGCTAAAGAAAGAAAGCAGCTCCCAAAAGAATGTACAAGCATGCCAAACAAAAGAAGGTACATGAATAGACAGACCAGTGTAATTCTTGAGCCCTTGCTTCCTAGAATTTTACTGTTGTGAAACCCTAGAAGCCTCAAGTTCAAACTATGCTATAAAAACTATTATACTCCAGTAAATTGCATGTAGCACAATTTAGAAGTGTTATTACTTACTTATAATATTGCTTCTGCAATGCACTCATTTCCATCCTCAGAATTTGCTCAACTTTAGCAGGTAAAGACTTTTCTACATCTTTTTTAACTCTTCTCAGCAGAAATGGTTCAAGTTCTTTGTGAAGACTTGCATAACCATACTCTCTTCCTTTGCCATGCTCCTCTTCAAAATCTTCCCAGGAGGAAAACCTTCAACATAATAAAGAATGAGCACAAAATAGTGACATAACGTCAATGACCTGAAGAAACAAAATTCAAGAAGAAAGATAACACAAACACAGAAAATGTATAAATATACCACAAGAGCACATGCACATTTGGATTTCTTCCCCGCTCCCTTCTGTTCAATTTATCCAATTTCTGAATTTTCACCTCACAAGAAATTCCAAATACTTTCCCTGTAAACAGACGAATGGAATTTTCCAAAAACATTTAAAGAATGAAAACTACTGAATTTTAACTTCCCCAGTGGAAATCCAACATTTTTCTTTTTCTGCAAGGATACTTACCTAGATGGCTGCAGAAATTCCATTAGTATGTTTATCAAAAGCAGCAAGAAAAAACAGCTGCGTGGTTGGAGGGTGTGCAGGAGAACAAGAGACTACTTAATGTACATTTCACAGCTTGTGTGGTCTAGCTGAAGTGTAACCATCCTCTGCTAACAGACTAGGAGGACACTTGATCAAATGAAGAATGGGTACACGACCGTAGTGGCTTTGCTTGTAAGGTTCTGAAGAAGTCAGTACCAGCCATTGCTCAAAATAAATGGAGCTATGGTGCTTGGCATTTACAAGACGTCTGACAGGAATATGTGCTCTCACACATAAGCTGTAATTTATCTCAGGCATAAACAGAGGTCAGTACAAAATAACATCAATACAGTAAGCTTACTGTATGCAAATCGTAAGGGAAAACCAGCCACCTGACTGAACTACAGGATATTGGGCATCTTGGTACAAATTTGTTTTCATTAATAGTGCTAACACAGAAAAGATTCCATTCTATTTCCCCAGAGTAAATCCATACAGTTTTCCTCTTAGGCTAAGATGAAACCTTTTTTCCAGGTTGTGACCCATGCATCAATCCATAGGCTTTTTTGTACTGCTAAAATGGAAAAAGCAGACAACTGCTACCAGCATTACTTAACAGGATCAGCATGAAACTACTGTCTACTTTACATAGAATATTTAAACTATCTTTCATGATGATTCTCTACCTCTATTGATTTTCATATCACTACACTACTTCACAATAACAAACTTGACCAAAAAAATGTTAAAAAAAAAATCACATAAAACTCTTCCTTACTTTTCTGGCATGATGAAGTGCAACAAAGACCACAGCTCTTTGAGGGAGTTTTGGAGAGGCGTTCCAGTAATAAGAAGACGATGGTTAGACTTAAAGTCAATTAAAGTCTTGTACAGAAGAGAGTCGTCATTTTTTAAACGATGAGCTTCATCAACTCCTATGAACGCCCAATTCAGACCACCAAGGAATGACTGAAAGAAATGGAGGAGAGGGAAACATTATACAAATAAACACATTGCATAATTTCCTACATTTTATAATCAAGCTACAAACAACCATCACTTCTTGGTTTATTTTAATAAAATATGGATAGCTGTATGTTTTTAGTACTAATTATGGCTTTTACATTTGCCAGACTGTGAAAGGCTGTGCAAGCATCCCAAGAAAGTATAAATTAAGTTTAAAAGGAAAAAAATGGCCAGAAGTCTGACAATAATTTTTACATGACAGAAAAAAAAAAAATTCACTATTGACCTCTTCTTTCCAGCATGCGCAAACAAATGAAGTAAAAACGTTCTGCTTCTTGACTATCTATAAAAATTTCCATATATTGTTAGAAGGATTAACAATAACTCTGTGTGCTACCACTATGGAGACAGTATTAATACATGTACACATACTACTATATGCACAGTAACAAAGAAAAACTATATGGGATCTCAGAGTTCTGTATCATGTTTGGGGCTAGGGGCTGGGTTCTTTCTGAGTTCCTTGATGGTGGTCTGCAAAGAAGTAGAGGTCTTGAAGATGGGAGCAGATTGTTACAGCAATGAGAATCCCAGGCAAACTGGAGAAAAACAAGTGTTACCCACTTAATGAAATGGAAAAAGGCTGAAAGCCTCACCGCACATACAGAAAATCTAGATGCACTTAAAAACACCCCCCCCCCCCAAAAAAAAAAACCCAAAACCCCAAACCACGCACTGTCATGCTTCCAAAACCAAAAGTTAATCACTCGCTCCATAAATTTAATGACCCACAAACCAAATACATGCAAGTCTAAAGAGTGTTGTACACTGCAGAAATGATTTTTATCTCCCTGAAGAAGTGTGATTACCTTATCCTTCAGCAAAATTTCGTATGTTGTTAGAAGTATGTTAAATTTTAATCGTTTGGTCTGTGGATGCATCCATTCATGAGTTCTTATCTACAAAAAGAATCAAGTGAACTATAAGCTAAAGAAGAAAGGTCTTGTTGACTGGGATGAATTTATGTACTGAAGTAATGTAAATGTTTAATGACATACAATAATATGATCACAAAACAGAAGCACAACATATTAGCACACACAAGACTGAACTTCCAACCTGCCTACATATTCAAAAAATATTTTGTTTAAACTTCTGAATAAACAACAAAGAATTTCTATAAAACATTTTTTACTTCAATCGAAAAGATTACTAACATTCAGAAAAAAAACCACCACCAAGATAACAAAGCAACAGCCTTTCAGGAAATAAATTAATATCATTACTGGCTTGCTTACGTATTTATTTTTACTATATCCACCTAAATAATCAAATGGCAAAAGATAGTTTGCTTTCAAATGCAAGACTAACTTTTTAATCCTGTTCACTGTTAAACAGGAAGGAAATCTTTCACATACGTTTATATCAGATCAAAATATAAGCTTTCAGTTAGCATCTTAAAACACAATAGTGTTTCAGTAAGCATTTGCTCAGACCTAACCAAAATATCGGAGATTAGTAGAGTATTAGAGAACATGAAGTGAGCTTGTTTATCTACAAGCCTTTCCAATGATAAAAGAGAAATACTCACCATATTTCTGCTAGTTATATCTCCTAAGTAAACTACAGCATTCATCTGAGGAGCCCAAGTCTGAATCTCTCTTTGCCAAGATGTCAAGGTAGAAAGTGGCACAACCAGCAAGAAAGGGCCGTACAATTGATGTTCGTGAAACAGGTAGTTCAGAAAAGAAATTGTTTGTATCGTTTTACCCAGACCCATTTCATCTGCAAGAATACAGCTATTCCCTCTAAAAAAAAAAAAAAAATAATCAGGGAGGATGTAGAAACAGGGAGGGATTGGACAAGAAGAAATTATTATATTTTGAGCATAAAAACCACTTATACAATTTTTCAAGATTTTGCAACTATACATCTTGAAGAAGTTTATTTCCATGTTTTTTCCCTAAAAACGATTTCCACCACCTCTTAATACTTGGATTAAATTAACAAAAAGCTTGCAAGTATTCCTCATCAGTCTAATTTTAAGAGTATAACAGTAATGTAGATGTTTCAGAAGCGTCTGCTTTGGGTTTTCCGGTTTTACTGTTTTAGGTTTGTTTTTTAAAAATATGACTTACTCCCTACACGAAATTAAAAGCAAAGCAACAACAGAGCTTAGCTGTTTTTTTGACAACAGCCATGGAATGATAAGCTTTGGTACTACTTAGAGCAAAACCACTCCCCTCAGACCTCTACTTTGAGGTTACTGTATAAAACCCTCCACCTTCAAAAAAAAATACAGAAAAATCAATTTCAAAGTTTAACACATACTTACAGTTTACAAACAGAAAACTCATTTCAGACTATACTTACTTGCACCATGAGTGAGCAAGCCAATTCAATCCATTTAACTGATAATCTCTTAACTCTAAACTTTCATGTCCTCCAATGTAAGATGGCTGCTTCTTTAGTGCAACAAACCTTGGCCTCTGTTTTAGAACCTGTCAAAAGCAAATTGGTCATCAGTCCTACTACTGACTGAAGTTACCAAAATGTCTTCCTATAGAAAAAATAGCAGTAGGGATCTATGGGGTCACCAAGTTTAGTCTTCATTCATCAATGAAAACTAGGCCATATAAAAACATGAAGCAATTTGCAAGTTGAAATTAGTTTGATTGCTAATCTAAATTACACAATGGGAGTGACATTAACCCACTCAAAGTTTATTTTTAAAATAAACTACAATACTAAACAAGCCCATCTTTGAATGCCAGTAAAACCAGTTTTTATCTACAAAAAGCTACTCTTAGTAGTGATATTTTCCATATATACTACTATATATCATCACTATTCTGAACACCCTTCAAAAAATATTTCATAATATGTAACTTATCTCTGGATTCATAGATTTTTCACATTTTTACTATCACAACTGATGTGGTGGCTTGAACCTGGCCAGCAGTTAAGCCTCCAGCCAGCTGCTTACTACTCACTCCCTGTGCCAGCAGGACAGGGGAGAGAATTGAAAGGGCAAAAGTAAGAAAAACTTGTGGGCCAAAATACAGCGTTTATTGGGTAAAGAAAAAACACCCAGCCAATCAAAACAAAAACCCACAACCAAAAAAATCCAACTGACAGAAAGGGAGTCACACATTAACTCACCAGCAGACTGATGATGAGCACGTCTCCAAGCAACAGCCACCTTCGAACCCCCTGCTCAGCCCACCCAGTTTTACTGCTGAGCATGACATTAAATGGCATGGAATATCTCTGGTTAGTTAGGGTCAGCTGTACTTACTGTGTTCCCTCCCAGCCCACTCGTGATGGGGACAGCACAGCAAGAAACAGAGAAGGCCTTGACACTGTGCAAGCACTGTTCATCAACAGCCAACACACTAGTGTGTTATCAATGCTATTTAGGTCACAAATTTAAGACACGGGTCATACAAGCTGCTATGAAGAAATTAACTCCATCCCAGTCAGACTCAGTACAATAAATCCATTGCAAATTACATACTTACCTTGCAATCCTTAAAGGGAGTGGTCTTGGATTGATTTCTGCTGAAGTACTCATCAATGCGTGCCTGAAACTTTTTGGCAATGAGCGCACCATCTTCCCAGCTACATTCTGAATAAGGCAGACCCTGCCACTTGCAATAGTAATCTGGATAACCAGCCGCTGATTTCTGATTTGAATGAGCTGCAGAAATGCACCAGAGATATCTGATCAGCATTTTACTTCTGTATCTTATGAAAACACTCATTTTAGGTGATAAGACAACGTAAGCTAGCTTCACGGCACAGACAGTATGACAACTTTTCTCTTTACCCTTAGTTTAGTCTTGGATTAAAAAGTTAGTGATATTCATATTCTGAATTTCTTAACTACAAAGGCGACATATAAACAGTGAACATACAGAATTCCCAACACTGTTTTCTGTCTGCAATTTTGTAACATACCAATTATTCTTTCCACTATCTGATATTGTTTATGTAGATCATCTGTAAGCTCCTGCTGGCAATTGTAATATTCCACATCTTCTGGAGAAGCATTTTTCAACCTGTAATGGGAATTAATTTACAACATTTACTACACTGCATAGTTCTGAAACTAAGAAAGCTTGGCAACTCTAAAGCTCTGAATGTAAGCATCACAGGAATGTTGCTTAGACAACTTCTTTGAAGGGAAAGCTTTGAAATTCCCACTATAAAATTGTTATATCTTGCCTAGGTGCCTTATCATTAATGACTGAAAATGCTCATCAAGAGACACGACTACTACAGCTACAGGTGGTACTAATCATGCGGCTAATTCACAATATCTATTCTCAACACTAAGTAGTGTACTTTACAGGGTATTTCCCTGGAACAGTATTCAGGGTGGCTCACTCTGTAAGAATTCATCTTGTGATTAAGTTGCTAAAAATCCCACCAGTATTCATTGATTATATTAAACATACTAATAAAACTGAACACCAAAAAGGTGACTTTAAAATTTATGGATTTCTTCTTTTTTGTTCTCAGGCTTGAACCTCAGATTTCAGCCAAAAAACCTGAATTCTTCAAAGCAATATTTTCTTGGTCCATTAGCCATTTCAGATTAATCTCTGCAGCGATTCCTCAAGAACACTGATCAAAGTATAATGACAATATTAGTTAAAGGTACATTTTATTATTTATCTTTGAACACTACCCATCTTGTTAAAACTCCATTTACAACCCACACACACACTAAAATCAGGTTCAGAAGATTATCTTACAGGAACATGTTAAGGAGGCTTTAACTTTTACAGTTTGTCTTCCTGTTTAGAATTATGCCCTGGATGTAGCACGTCTCAGAAACACAACAGAACATGTACATTATTACAAATTAAGTAGCATGGAAGTCTACATAAAAATATTTACCATCGTTTTGTTTCCTGATCCTTTTTCTTATAGTTGTCAAGTTTCTTCATTCCTTTAACATTTTGTTGCTTCAGTGTTTCCTCAGTTTCCCAAGTGTTATGGATGTGGGACCAACCTTTCCATTTAATAAGGTACTGTATTTCTCCTGGCTCCTTTGACTTTTCAAACCCAGCATTTGGGTCACCATCTGCCTCAACTGCATAGATGGTGGTTGCGGCACCCGTGGCTGAGAAAGGAACCACATCATAAGCCTTAATTAGGTGTGCATTGCCATAAGTTAACCAGTAAGAAATGCAGTGTAGAAAGCAATTAGTAATACTTTTAGATGAGCATATACTTGAACAGTATCTACAACTCATGTCATTACCCTTATTTGAACAATTATGACGTAGATATGTTAACACATGAACAAGTAGTCAAAAGAGAATAAAAAAAGCAACTAAAACTTCTGCACCTAACCTACAATATCTTATCTTTCCTCATGAGAATTTTCTTTGCATTCCTAGTTTTTAAAGTGATCACCAGGGAATGCTCAACTAACGCTGCTTGTCATCTTCTTTATTATATTAGTCTCATTTCTGAGCATACAAAAGACATCTGATGTTATGCTTGGTCAGCCTTGAGACATCAATACCTACTACTAGGGATACTATAAATCTATTTCTTCCTAAATGTATTTTACTACTTTTCCTGCCTTTGTTATCTTACCTGGGAAAATTTTTAATTAAGTACAGTCTGTATCACAGTTTGAGCATATCAGCAGCAGGGAACAGGCTCATTTCTGTGAGGACAACCAGGTAAGGAAATGAGCCCAGCAAGCTGCAGGGATCAGATAAAGCCACAGAG
The DNA here is from genome assembly GCA_008711295.1 of Anarhynchus alexandrinus. NCBI lineage: Eukaryota > Metazoa > Chordata > Aves > Charadriiformes > Charadriidae > Anarhynchus > Anarhynchus alexandrinus. The sequence continues at coordinate 320,647 of VUYV01000401.1, forward strand.
AGCGGCAACAGCAAAAGACAGCACAAACAGCAACATCATCTGGGCAGGAAGAATATAACAAGCTTAGTTCCAAAGGCTTTGACCACAGCAGTAACACTATGCATTGGAGCAGGACACACCAGAATTTGGGACAGCATGGGAGAAGAAAGTTGAGAGGAAGAGTGCAAGTTCTGAGATGGGTCAGATTGGGTATAACTAATGGAGAAAGGTAGCTCTGAAGTGCAAGGGGCCCAGGGTTGAGGGGGTTTTTGTGTTTGTTTTTATAATTAGAATCCTAATTTGCAGACTTAAACACATAAGCAGAACTGCTAGACACTGCATCCCATTATTGCTGGAAATATGACATGCCTACCACCATAGCTTTGAGAGTTCACAAGCAAAGTGCACCACTGAAATTGTAGACATATTTTGTAGTCACTCCACACATTGCACTGTCTTGAGACAATTTGTACAGCAATAACTGAAATCATAACCTCAGTGGTTCAGTCTTGCCAACGATATCTTTCAGAGTTCAGGTTACCAGTCAGCTCTCCTATCTAGTCCACTTTCTCCACTCCACTGTATATAATTTATACTGATCAAGTATCACTAAATTGTACAAACAGTGGCGTTCACAATATGGTATGCATTTATGCAATAAGGAGTAATCTTCCACTTCATTTTTCTTTCCTACTTAGCAATTCTTCTACATTTTTACTTTGCAACACTTAGAAGGGACTTTAAAAAGGAACATCCTTGTGACTGTGAAAGACAAAATAAGATGACTTTTTGGTAACTTTAAAATTATTGCTGTTTATCAACCCCAGAGGTGACCTACAACTGAGAACATCTGCTGAAGTTGCACCACAATGCACTCCAGGATCTTAAGAACACCACCAACAAAAAAAATACCTCCTTTTCGGCCAACTCGACTATCCATGAACTTCTCTATAGTTTCAAATTCATCTTCTTCAGTTTGTGGGACATCTTCTCCACAAACTTCCAGCAAATCATCAGAATCTGTCTTGGTTTCTTCAGCTTCTTTGTAACTAATGTTGACTGTTGCCTGGCGACGAGATCCTCTCTTATCATAATCATCATCATCATCATCCTCGTCTTCCTCATCCTCCGATGAATCAAGTTGCCTCTTTTTCAGTCCTGCACTCTTTTTCCCACTTTTTGGCTTAATTCTTGAAGACAATAAGGTATGACACAACAATGATGTTTAAACAGGGACAGCTATAAATCTTCTGTATTGCTTTCTGAATGCATGTATTTCATGAATGCTCAGTTACTCCACTTTCAGTTACAGCAGACAGGAAAAGGTATTCACTAGAAAGCATTAGCATGTTAACAGCTTATGTAGCTTTAAAAAAACCCTTTTTTTTTTTAAATAAGCATTAATGTTTTCATTTGCATGCATAGTAGTAGTAAATACTCAATTGTTTATGAGAAATAGTACCAGAGTACCCAAATGCATGACTTCTTACCTGCTTGGAGGTTTACGGCTTTTGACCTTGTTTTTTGGCTCATAGTCAGATTCACTCTCTTCACAACTGCTTTTCTCCTGGTCTTCCTCCGATTCAGAATCTGAACCAGTTCCTGATACTGATCCTGATCCCGACATTTGCCAGTCTTCACTGTACATATTGAAAGACAAAAGAGTAACTTACATTGGGTGGTTTTTTGCATGTTGGTTTTGGTTTTTTTTTTTTTTTTAAATCAGGTATTCACCCACACCGTATCTGCTGTAATTTCAAAATTGGTCACAGAAATAAAAAACTTGTAACAGTTTGTAACAAGATCTTGTATCTTGTAACACAAGATAACTTGTAAAGTTATTTCAGCTAATGAGACAGAAAATTGCCATCAATGAAAAACAGGTAAGTAAAAGTGACCAATGGCTACAATAGGAGTTGGACTAAGTTTTCTGTTTAAATGTAAAGTACATTTAAAATCCAAAATAAAACAAAAATCTGGATTTCTGTATAAATTTCAGCATCAAGAAATGAGTTAACATGACATCAAGAAACCAAAGCACTTCAGTCTACATATACATATCAGAACTTACACATGCTCAAATCATAAAGCCCTGTCACGTTATATTCTGGAGAGTCCCATATTGTCTAATGACTACGGTTCCCGTGGCACGTGCAAAACACCAGCAACTTCGGCACAGGAATCAAAAAACAACAGAGGCAGATTTGAGAAATGCCCAGAAAAACTTGAATTGCAGCAACCTGTGAGTGGTACTGGTGCCCAAAAGCTCCCAACGAGCTCCCAAATTAGTGCTTCACAACCAGGCAAGACACTAGTGACTGAGCAGCAGGATCTCCTTGTTCCTGCTTAACTGAGATCATCTACTTTCCCAACAGGAAAGATGTACCCACTTACAAACAGTATCTTGCTTCAAACTCCGACTTTATATGGGCAAATTTAATCTTAATAGCTTCATGAAAAAGAAAGAAAAAAGAACGGTATACATTATTGAAACACTGCTAAATCCTTATACTAACACCAGATTCGAGCCTGCTTGACCAAGGTGCTAGAGCAGTAGTAATGTTCAAAACTGGAATATTACCAAGAAATCTCTTCCTTAAATTTCCAGTCAGGAAGCCTAGGAATCAGTGCTTTGATCCCTCTCTTCTTCTCTCTTTCCTGTCTTCCAGGACACTGGGTCCTGGAGGAAATTACATTCCCATTGTTCCAGTCATCCAAGACAAATACATATATGGGTCTACTGAGCAGACGGCACATGGCCAATGGTACGGAATGTCTTATTAAAATACTTTTTCTGCAAACAGTAAATTGAAATAATACTACCATAAATCCACGACCTGTATTTATTTGGAACTATAAAAACCAGATACAAAGCACCATCCTCTAAGGCTTGATCATGTACCAAGTCATATATTGAGAAACCTCCGATCTGCATGTCAGATAACGACTGCAGACATACTTGTTCTGAAGAGCCACCAGACAAAAATTCAAGTACTGGATATACAAAATTATTTGGTTATGGGTTCCTAAACTTAAATATCCTTCCTTTAATGAAGTATGCTATTAGAAGCAATCGAATTCTTTACTAACAAAAGACTGTAACAGCTCATGACTAACTAAGTACCATTTTGCATAGTTAGCGCTTTTTTTTTTTCACCCCTTTTTTCTTTTTCCAACTACCATTTCTTTAAGACATTATACTGGCAACCCTGAACACTGAGGTGATTCAAGATTTGGGAGAAAAGGAATAATAGGACAGTTCAATTTCTACGTGCCATTCATAAAAAATGCAGGTCACTGCCTCTCACTGCCACAATAACAACATATAATCCTTTTCACAACCTTTTTGATCCATTGTTTAGAAGGAGCTTATTTGCAGTTAAAATTCTTTGCTAGTCAACAAAGTTAATTACTATCAGAACTATATTAACTATTAAACGTGTCCAAGGGGGGAAAAATAATTAACTAAGGGATTCTAACTTGAATTTTTTGTGAGACAACCTACTTAGTTTCCCACTTCTACAAGAATTTTTAGGGAGGGCCTTCAGCTCAAAGATAGACTGCAACAAAGTATTTTAAAAATAAAAGCACTGATGAATGGTTTTGAACAATACTGTAGACTCTTTTGCTCAGAAATTAATATGATAAAGATGTTCCTTCGAGAGTTTATTTTAAATATTCTAATACGTTTATCAAAATTGGAAACACAAGATCAAGATGAATTAAAAAGGGAACTTAAGCATCTCAAGTGTGGAGAAATGAAGCACGAATTATAAGCCTATGTCACTGTGACAAAAAAATTATGTGATATTACTGATGAAAATATCTTACTCTCTATGTTTTTTCTTCTTGGTTTCACTGGATGAGTCATCCGCAGAGTCTTCACTACTAGATGAGTCCTTGCAGGTGAAGAAAAAAAACCCATATAATTATCTCAAAAAGAATGAAGTACTTCTAACATTAAAAAGATAAAATCAACTCCCACTTTCAAACTGGAGGCATATTATTCATGTTTTACCCTCTTCATCACCCACAGCGTAGCTGTTAATGCAAAATGAGATAAAGACTGCTATTGTTTTTGTATTTATCCATCTCTGAATACACTGTGCCAGCACAGATCTAAAGAACATCACCAAAATAAACCTGTCTTAAAAAATAACCATTGTGCCTACGTAAAAACAGTCATGGTTTAAGCTGCCCCAACTTAATCAAGATGATGGTTCTATCAAAACCCTAATAAAATCTCCTACCCTCAGGAACTTTCTGACCTTCCACACTCTATTCACATTTAAACACCAGTTTAATAAAATGTTGAGAATAGCGTATTTCTTCTTTCTCTATGCTCAAAGCAAAAACAAGAACCCTCTTAAAATTATATTCTCCTAAAAGCAATATCATTGGGATTAAGTTTAGACTTAGATTAAGGTTTATCCTGAAAAACATCTTCCAGAAATACAGTACTCAACAACAGTCATAAATTATTGTTTTAACAATAGGTGATTAAGTTCTGTGCTTAAGTTTTAATGATGAGCTGCTAAACCAAAAAAAAACAGTAATCTAACCAAATGAGCGTGACTACACCTCATAGTTTTTGTAATGAAGGAGAAAAAGTCTGCTTTATAAATAAATTCCATTTCATAGTCACTAGTGTCTTTAAAAGATGTTCCTACTGCACAAAGTCAACATTTCTTTAGCACATGATTTAGGTTTTAGAATACCTAGAATGCAGGTGCCATTCTTAAAATACAAGAATTCTTTTGTAGTAACTGTTAAAAAATTTGCAAAAACATACTTTTCTAGTCCATATGGAATTTTTGAAAACCATAGCAGCTACCTTTGTACAGAAACAAGCTGAAAAAAATCTTTTAGCTTTTTTAACTGTCTTTACAAAACTCAAGAAGCCAAAAATACAATGCAAGTCAATACTGTGTGGCTTGAAATTTTTGTCCGTACATCATGGAATATCTATCTAAAAATACCACACAATCATGACTGCTATAATTTTGGTACAACTCACTCGAAAACAAGTAACTAGTGATATTTTTACTTTTCCTTATAAAAGTATCAGTTATTTGCACGTTACTTTTATAGACTAAACCCAGACTTTTACATACACTTAGAGAATATAACTTGGCTCTACATAATTTTTTTCTAACATATAAGACAATGAGATGGGCATGTTTATGTTTTAAAAATCTAAGTTACGTTATTCACCTCCTCTGAGCCACTGTCTGATGAAGCTGCCTTCTGTTGTTGCTGTTGCTTCTTGAGCACTGCTGATCTTTGCACAGCAAGTATACTCGGACTAGACTTCCAAAACTGAACAGGAATAGAGATGCAAGAGTTAGTTAAACATACTGCAAATCTACAGTTTACCACATATTTACTTTTCCTGAGTAGCATCACTATTAAAGCTGATCTTAAAAAAAGTTCACTACAAAATACTGCATGCACTAATAATACCAGATAGCATTTTAAAGTAGTAAGATTTCTGCAGAACAGAATATGATACAATAATTGCCAGGACAATTTATACAGCATGTTTAACAATAGTTGTGTAGGTTTAAGTTAGAACATTTATAGAGTTTATAAATTATTATTTATAAATTATTTATTTTTAAGGTAAAAAATTTATCAAGTAATTTTTTAAACTGACCCAGATAAATCCTTTCAGATTTTGTTTTTGTTTCGTACAGTAATACTGAAGTACATGAACAAAAATGTAACGGAGAATCCTTAACAGTCTTCAAATTCCTGTAGTAACTAATATATGACTACCTTGCATTAATATGGTCTACCACCCCCCATTAAGTCCACATAACACAGAAGAGCGCAGGTAATTTTGGCCCACTGGATTTAAGAGACTTCTAAACACCACTTTCTCCTGAATTTAGCTTATTGATAAAGAAAGCCAACTGTGTGTAATCTTGACATTTTTACATAATCACTTATTGATACAAGGAAACTATGGATTAGAGAAACAATGTCAAAAATAGAATTTTAGAAGGAACAACATTATGTGGGCCTTTGTCTTCCATAAGTTCCAGTAAATTAGTGGGTGCTTCTACATAATGGAATTTAGGTAAGCACTTAACTTAAAATACTTACAAAATTGAGAATGCTAAAAGCATCAATTCAAGTACTTATTCATAAGAAACTTAGCCCAATATTTAAGACAGCTAAGCACACGTATTCACTAATCCAACCAAGTTAAAAATCTAACTAAAAACACTTCTTTCTGGGTTGTTTTTTTTTTTTTTAAAGAAAACTGCTCTTGAAACTGACTGCACAGAAAGATTTTTTAAATAATTCTTTTCCCACACAAAGGGTTCATTTATATGTTTTGCTTACCTCAGATCCATCAACTTTTGGCAGTTTCGCTTGAATTTGTTTCTTCTCTCTAGATGTGTCAGACTCTGATTCTGACTGACTGCCTGACTCTGAACCAGAGTCAGAGTCACTGCTGCCTGACTGGCTGCTGCTTCCATCACTACTGCTTCCAGAGCTTGAACCAGATCCAGAACCTGATGCTGACCCAGAATCGTCATCTGATCGGCTGCAATGAGAAGTTAGCAGGATATTACATAATTGCCAAGGTAATAAGGTAATAGGATTTAAAAAAAAAAAAAAAAAATCGCCTTAGCTTCACCTATAAAATCATTAAGTTAGACCAGATAAATGAGCAGCACACAAATGGTTGCAGTCAATTAAATACGTTGAGATGAATAAAGTTAAAATAAACAGGAAATAAGAATTCAGAATGTAATCAGATACTCTTTGTGAAGCCTAAAAAAAGCAAGATAAAGCAAGAACATCCAAATTAATATGGATGAGTCAAGCCAGGGAAATCAAAGTGGTAGAAACGTTTCTTACCCATGCAAACTTTCCATTCCCTCCCCTTCTGAAATCCTTGTTTAGCTCCATCAAACCCCACATATACATACACACCTCTTTAACACTTAAGTTTACTCCACAAAGACCTGTCCAACTAAAATATAAAAGATTGTTTTCAATCCTTATAGATCAGAAGTACTCCTTAAAAAAAAATAAATTTAGAAGCACATATCTCTCTCAAAAAAAAGCGCTATGCAGACCATCTTTTTCTGTTAAAATAACAGCAACAAAATTCCCTATGCAACATTCAGACAACTCTGAATTTGTCGCTGATGGTGGTGCTTTCCTTGGCATATACTTGAGCTGCCAGATTATTCCGCCTGTATATTCATTTTACACCAGATTTAACATACTTAGGAAGCACAATAATTAAAGATGAGTATTTATTTTATGACAATTGAAAAACTTAGAAAAAAAATTGGTTTCCTACAACAACTTCACAAAGTAGCTGAGTTAAAACTTTAATAAGACTCCTCATTAGGTTAATACTACCATATTTCAAAGATATCATGAGAAAAAAAAAAAATCAGAATCACACCAGCACAGAGCAAAATAATTTCAAAATATGTAAATGTTGACTGCAAACACTTAAAAAACAGAGTAAACATGAAGCCAGAATTGAAAATTATAAACCCAAAAGCTGGTATCAAAACCTAGCCGATCTTTGCCAGTATGATCCACCTGGTGGAGAAGTCAGATGGAAGTGGGGAGGGAGGGACAACACACATGGGCACGACAGATTGATAATCCTCTGCCCTAGAACATACTTAATTGGCAGCTTTTAAAAACCACAAACCAGAGCAAAATCACTCCTTTTTCTGCTTTTGCTAACACCAACAAAACTGTACCAGTAAAGAAGAAATGAAGCTGTTCATAAACATATTCCTCCAGACTGTACCTCAATCAGCCATCTGCAACTGTCAACTTTGAAAGAAAGAGAAACAGACCCATGGTGAAGCTTCCTTGTTCTGAAGGGGGAGATATGGAGAAACATACTGCTGCTGGGTTGCACCTTGCACTTTGCACCTGCCGAGAGGAAAACTGGGAAGCAACAATGCTGCTCCCAAACTTCCTATTTCTGTCATCAAAGGCTCACACTAACCTCACTTGCCAAATAAAGCAGGCACCCGTTCCAGAACAGGACGAGAGTTTAAACTGTTTACCAGAAATTAATGGTGCTCCATGATGATCTTCTAAAGAGATTTTAATTGTAATAATGTTCTTGTACACACAGGTTACACTAAATGTAAGCATTTAATGCTGGGTAGATCAGATAATTATAAAACAACAGCATTTCTCAGCATAGCAAAGTGCCATAAGTAAATGTCAAGGGGACTGTGGAAGTAAGTACTAACTATAAATGAAGAGCAATAGAAGAAAATTCAGCATAGAGAAATCTTGAGACACAAGTAAATACCAGCGAGACAAGTCCCTGTGACAAAAAGCCACCAAAAATGTGTAAATCCTACATAACCTTGGAGGAGGGGACGGGAATCAAATACTTCCATGCAGGACAAGGCTTGCTCAAAGAGGGCAATAATAATGTGGATTACCAAATCTATAAAAGATGCAAAACACTAAGCCATAAGGACGGTAATTAAGTTAGCTTTCCATACAGCAGTAAAATATTTCATAGGCACCAATACAGTGCCAACCATAGGTTCAATTGCACATAGACCCAGAAGCAACCAAAACAAAGTACCTCTTTTCTAAGGTAGCATGGGGCAACTGACACTGGAATCGCCATCTTTGTCAAACAACTTGCCAACATTAAGAAAAACATGTGAACCAGCTACAGGAGAGAATGGTGCAGAAACAACAGGGAAAAAAAATTCCAGTTCACTTAGATAAGTAAGGAAAAAATTACATCAGTTAGATTCACAGTTGATGGGAAGTTTTAAACAGTTTGATGTTCTTCAACACAGGAATTAAGTGGTAAGTTCAAGAACAAAGGGACTGGGACAGGAGAAAAAAAAGTCTAGCAGATAACGCTAGTTGCTGTGGAGTTGGATGCAAAAAACCCAACTAATTCCAAATCTTTTCCTTTCTGAAGAGATCAGCCAGCTATCATGTAAGGTCTCCAGTAAGTAATACCAACCTGTCAACAGATGTGGATCATACAATACTCAATATTTAGACAAAATACATAGACTCCTTATCTTGTCAACTAGCTCTCAACAAAGCTGGGAGTCTGGGAATTAATTCCCATTAGGCTTATGAGCAGGACCAGCAAAGTAAGAGCTATTTCATAAACACTGCTTCTCACAACAAATTGGCCTGATTTGGACAAGAGCATTCTAATACAACCCAACTGCATATCAACTAACAGTAACATCTGACAAGAGTAAAAAAAAAAAAAAAATCTTTAAAAGTCAATATTCAACAACCTTACTAATAAATGCAAGACAACAAAGCAAACCTGCAGGTAGAAGTAAGAGGGATAGGGAAAGAAAGAAAGAAAGGAAATGACAAGAAACAAGAAAGAACAAATAATAATGTTCACCACAGCTGATTTAGGGCTGCCCTAATGATACCATGTATGAAGGACAACGGAGGATCACTGCCGTAGACTAACAGCCAATTGGCACATAGAACAAAGAAAAACAGAAAAATAAAATTTAAAGGCCATGGCATCACTAACAACTTACTGAGCTTTCTTATCCCACAACATTAAATCAGCACAAAGAAACGGGAAAAGACAAACTGAGTAGCAGCAAGCAATTTTCAAACTAGAGAAACAGCAAGGACTTGCTAAAACATTTATCAAATCTTAAGATGCTACGGCAGTATTCATACATGCTGAAAAAGAGTCTGACATTAGTAAAAAGCACTATAGGAGTTCAAGCACAAAAGTCTAGTCTACGTTGGGCAAAGATTACTTCAAGTCTTAACCATTTAAATTAATACAGATGTGTGAAACTAGCCTAGAGTTTCTGCCTGTATACTTCTTCATGTGAACCACACACTCTCATAGGTCCTGATGAAACTACAGCACATAAAAAAAAAAAAAAATAGTTAAGATTAACAGATGTGACTTCATTTCTACTGAATTGTGAAGAACTTTCCTATTCACTGGCCATGGGACAAGTAACTGATAGGCTCTGAGGACTACCAACACATGTTTATTTCATCATGTCCTTTCATACCATGTTTCAACCTGAGCTTCAGCAGAATGTTGACTTGGAGGCACAACCTCTATGAAGACAGTACTATAACCCAGAAACCTTGTTTGCAAAGGAGGTAGGAAATGGGGCAATAAACGCATAAGTTCTGCATAAACATATGCAATAAAGACACACTGCAAATTGTTGAGACAGTACTCAGCAGCACTGCATGACATGTAATAGCTATAAATCCCCAATAGCTCCAACAGTCCGTACATCAAAGGACTTTCCCCTGAGAAATTTAAAGGACTTAAACCAACAATAACAGCAATGGGAAACCAAAACACACACCATACAGTAAAGAGCTACAGGTTAAGTGCTCAGTTTTCAGCATAAAAAATATTTTCAAAATTAGAGAGAAAAATGGTATTTTTCTTTTTATCACTTAAGTCACTGCAGTCAAAGATCCAAAAGAGAACGCATACTGTGGGGTGCAGACCATGTCCTTGCTTTTAACTGTACCAAAGAAAAAAAAAAGTTTGATCTAGCACTTCTAATGACAATCTTCTTTCACAACGAGTAATATATCACAACGAGATATATAACACTAATATATCATCATTTCAAACTATGATGCTGATTTTTTATTTTTATTTTTTAAAAGAAAAACTTATTACTACCTAATCCCATTTTACACTAACACAGGTGACATCATGAGAAGGCTGAAGAACAGGGAACTTAGTTTGCCATTCCCTCTATGAGTCACTGCCTCTGCTCTCACAGAAATTTTTCTTAAACTGGGGGGGAGGGGGGAAATAAAATGGAAAACTGTTTCCCTAACCAAATTATCTGTAAATGCCAGCAGTTAAAAGAAAACCTTTTTTTTATCAACAACACAAAAAAAAACCTCTATTGCCTAACAAGACTAGTTACCTATTCAAATAGAAATTGAATGAAAATTTTCAGTCTAAGACTTATTTCTTAATTATCTCTAAAGGTAAGCCTCTACAAAGCAGACAGAAAGAAAGAATATACTTGATTACTAACTGGTGTTTTTCTTGGTTTTATTAATTTCTCATGGGAAACAGTTTTAGACGAGCATCAGACCAGACTAACAACTTGCCAGATCAACTGGCAACTGATCAACTTCTGATATAAAGGAGCACCTTATTTGTTTTTTTAAATAATACTTGTAAGAAAGCAGCAGCAATAAAGTAAAAACAGAGACCTATCTAACTTTTTCTAAAAATCAAGAAAGTCACCAAAATATGCAAAGACCTGCTTGGGACAAAGGAACAAATGCTACATAAAGAGAATAAGTAAGTACCTTTCCCCTTACAACAAATGGAAAAGTAAAAAGTTTCTGTGGCATTTTCTAGCTGTGCTTGTTAAGCAGTGTCCATAATGAAAATATGGGGTATTGAAAATGAAGTCTTACTGAAAAACTACTGTTGTTTTCAGTTTCAATTTCTATTTAGCATATATGATGCAGCAAACTGCTAGTGCATCAATTCAGCATCCACAGGCCAACCTTTTCTAGCACTTTGACTCTGCAGATGTAAAATCACTGGGATGTTATTTGTACTTGGCTTTTTATTTTTGTTTCACATACAGTGCTGACCAATAAAAAAATTTAACAATGAGTCATTGCTCCTCGTTATCACATGAGCAGGACCCAGAGTCACCCTGCCCCAGGACTTAACTGAGAAACATATCTCTGAAAGCCAGCCTCCCTGATGAGAACGACAATCCATACTTCTGCTAACTGATGAGAGGAATGCCAGAATTTAACTAAAGGTTTTACTGTCCTCTAAGGAGCCAATCTTTTAGCTGCAGTATTCGCCCTACAGTGTTCATAAAAGAGAAACAGCTCCCCAGTCTCCCAGCCTCACCACACTTCACTGTCAAGACAAACTATGGGCACACGAAGGCAGTGGTCTCCAAAGAAGGGTGCAGACAGCCAGGAGGTCCACAAGACAACCCATGCGGGTATCCAAAGAAAATATTGGAACTTCTATTTAGATTTATTTTTAATCTAAAAAACCCACAAGAAACCAACCAAACAAAACGAAAACCACAACAAACCATCAACCCAGGGAAAAAAAAAACCAACCAAACAAAACAAACAAAACCACAACAAATCAAACCACAAGTTCAACTTTACAAACATTTAATATACAGATTGATACTGGCAATCTCACTCGGTCCATATGCCTGAGAGCATGTGTCACATATGGTTGGTGAGGTGTCCTGGGGGAAATATATGCTCCACAACATGGAGGGGTGACAGTGGTGCAATCTCTCCTTCCTTCCCTTTCTGTGCACTGCGACATACTGCAGTTTTCCTCTGCCTGGTTAGATGGATTTATGGATTATACTACTTAGTTTTAAGCAAACTAACCCTCACAAAATGGAGAAGTGGTTTTAAAAGATTCCTGCCAAGAAATGGTGGACTGAAGATAACACTAATACTGTAAGCGCAAGTAAACACCAAGAAAATGACAGAGCTGACACTTCCATTACCATACAAGCTCTTCATCAGCCACATTGCAAGGTAAAAAACAATTACAATCTATTTGCACCTGACAAGAAACTGGACCAAAAAAATCAGAATTATCAAGACTATTTGATATATGTAATTACATCCATTATTGTTAACAATTAACCTCGCCCTAAGTGTATACTGTGCCTTGAGATATTAGCTAACAATAGTATGAAGCCATCACAATCAGCATGACATTTGAAAACTAACCATCCAGAGCACAAAGACAAACCTCTGTTTTTTCCAGCAATGTTTCAAGTTATGTGATACTCAATCCTGTACTTTACAAAATGTCAATAAATTTAATAATAAATGTTTAGAAGCCTCTTTTAAGGCTCCCCAAGAGCAAGGGACAAAAATGCCACATGCAATTGAAGAATTTACTTCTTGCTGCTGTAAAAATGGTTAAAATAACGCATGGAAAACAATATTGACAAACGAAAGTGCATTTCTTGGTCAGCAAACACTGTCAAAAGATGCATAGAAAACACTGGTGAAGATTTGAAGAAACATGTATTAGAACAAATCATGCACCGTAGAAGGTTTGCTCTATGGTTGGATGAAAATACAGATGCTTCTAACATGTCCCACCTTACAGTATTTGCTAGATTCTGTTTCAGTGATGAAACACACGAAGAACTACTTTTTTTGTGAGCCATTAAAGGAATGATGTACCGGAGAAGACATATTCTCAACATCAAATGATGTCTTTAATTGAAAAAGAAAAAGAAAAGTTTTATGGAAAAACTGTGCAACTGTAACCACTGATGGAGTGGCTGCTTTAACTGGAATAGAAACCAGATTCTAGTAAGGCTCTTAGAGATAGCATCACACATGAAATTCATCCACTGCATCAATCATAGGGAAGCTATTGCAGCAAAGAATCTGCAGCCAGAGGTGTACGAAGTGCGAAAGGATGTCAACGATGTGGCTAATTTTATGAAGAAAAAGTCTGTTAAATAATAAAATTTTTACAATACTTTGTAACAAGATGGCGAGTGAACATAAAAACCTTTTGTACCAAGCAAGGTTCACTACTTAAAAGCACTGTTGACCTTGAAGATTAGTTTTTGATGTGGTCAGGGGGTTTTGTTTGTTTTAAAAAAAACCAAATGTCCCAAATTTGCTAACCTCTTCTGTGAAAACAAGTGGTCACCATTAGTATGCTACATAGCACATATTTTTGAAAATATAAACACTTAGTGTATTCCTTCCAGGTGAAGGTGATATTTTAACAATGAGAACGCAGCTGCTTTTCAAAAGAAACTCACCCTATGGAGAGAGCACTTTGGAAACAGACGTTTGGAAAGGTTTCCATCATGATGTGATTTTATTGCCAAAAACAATGTGTGTCATCTATAAAAGCTACCATATCTGAAAGTTGGAGACAGAAATTTCTAACTTGTTTAAAAATCTTCCAAAAAGTTTCAGTGAGTTTCAAACCCATTTGTTAAAAACATAAAACTGCAACCCCTTCTGATTAACTTGCAAGAACTGATTGACACTAGGGCAGATGGACATTTTTTAGTCAAATTTTAAGAAAAATCTTTGCATAATTAGTTGATGGGATTGAAAAAATTAGTATCTTGATAAGTAAGCACAGTTAACGATGCATTTCTTCCATTTGGATCCATGTATCTTTGTTAGGTATCTTTTTCAGCTATGCCAGCCATTAAAACTAAGTACTAAAATAAACTGAACTTAGAACCACACCTTCAAACCACTGTATCACAAAGTGTTAAACCAAGATTTTAATAAATAAGAATATTCATAACAATTTTTTTAGTAAGCACAAAAAGGGGTTTTGCCATTAACAAAGTATTTTCAAATATTATTTAATCTTTATCTCATCCTTTTAAAATTTCTATTTCTTGGGAATGCTTCAAAACGTAGGTATTAGTACAGCAGTTCATATAGATAATTTACAAATGAACTACACATACATTGGAGGTGGATACTCAAATATTTTTTATTGACAGGAGTGTGTGCAAACAAAAAATCTGTAGATGACTGCACTAAGGGATAAAAAAATATGTAATGGAGAGAAGTATTCCTTTCTCCCTAACCCAGGCACATTAAGTAAGCCTTGACTATTAAAAATGAACATAAATCTGTAATCCCTTTCACAGGATTACCTATGACCCTCTTCCACATGAGCAGTAATTCAGATTAAATCCTAGTATGCTGGATGCTAACCCTAAGAGTAAAGAGAATTATTTAATAAAAAGTACACACGTTAGTACATGCATGCATTCAAGAAGAAAATCTACATCTGTCATCTTGTCACAGTTGAGGGGGAACTCTCTCAGCAGTCCTGAGGAGAAGGACTTGGGGGTGTTGGTGGATGAGAAGCTCAGCATGAGGCAGCAATGTGTGCTCGCAGCCCAGAAAGCCAGCTGGATCCTGGGATGCATCAAGTGTGACCAGCAGGTTGAGGGAGGTGATTCTGCCCCTCTACTCCACCCTGGTGAGACCCCACCTGGAGTACTGCATCCAGCTCTGGGGCCCCCAACATAACAAAGACATGGACCTGTTGGAGCGAGTCCAGAGGAGGGCTACAAAGATGATCAGAGGGCTGGAGCACCTCTGCTGGGAAGACAGGCTGAGAGAGTTGGGGTTGTTCAGCCTGGAGAAGAGAAGGCTCTGGGAAGACCTTATAGCAGCTTTCCAGGACTTAAAGGGGACCTACAGGAAAGATGGGGAGGGACATTTTGCAAGGGCATGTAGTGATAGGACGAGGGGTAATGGCTTCACACTAGAAGACAGTAGATTTAGATCAGATATCAGGAAGAAATTTTTCCACTGTGAGGGTGGTAAGGCACTGGACCAGGTTGCCCAGAGAAGCTGTGGAGGCCCCATCCCTGGAGTTGTTTAAGGCCAGGCTGGATGCGGCTTTGAGCAATCTGATCCAGTGGGAGGTGTCCTTGCCCATGGCAGGGGATTGGAATTAGATGATCTTTAAGGTCTCTTCCAACCTAAACCATTCTATGATTCTATAACTCAGGAACAAGGAACTTAAAACTTTCCCTTCAACTGCTCCTACCTTTACGCCAAATTTCATCAATTTTCACATAATTGGAACAATGGTACAAGCAGTAGTATGAGCTACCATGCTCTGAAAATGCTCTCAGCCCTTACCAATACATTCACCTGTTGGTGAGGGTTCTATAAGAATAACTTCTTCTGACATTGTTATTGCTGCCCTCTCCAATCCCCCCATATGGTGTCAGCACCATCCATAGAGGGAGCAGATCCAGCTTTTTAAAACAGCCCTGGTTTACATATACATACTAAAGGGTGCATGAAGTACAACAAACAAGCAGGAGTGAACAGGCAGTATTTCTTAAGATTGTTGTCATGAAACATAAGTATAAAAGTGCAAATCAATACAGAATTTAGGAAAAAAACCAAACTAAATAGACTTCAAATGAAAAAGGCTTTTTTTGGTAGTTTTCAATTTTAGTACACGGACATTCCACACTGCATCATGACATACTACAAGCCATTCTTCCTAATGCTTAATTAATCTGCTACGTGGTGTAATACCTTCTCCCCTTGCCACGGAGCACAGCATTGCTGACATGACGAAGAAAAAGGGTAACAGCATATGGAACTCCTATTACACTGCAGTGTCTACCAGCATCACTGGAAATTTTGACTGCTTGTTTACCAGTTTTTAAAATACAATTGTCCGAGTTCTCAAAGTTCATAGGAAAAGACATACAGAATACAGAAGTTTTGCACAAATTTCTAGTAGCTTAGATGACATTCACTTGAGCTGCTAAAATGGATACCTTAACAGCCAGATGTAACAAACAATCCTCATCAGCTTGAGAGGGGTCTACAAGCTTTTCAGGCTTGAATACAATTAATCTCTTATTTTAACAACTTGTATCAGCAGAATTCCAGAAATCGTTTAATATTCCTTGAAGTGGAAAAGGAAAGGAGATCCAATCTAAGAAGAAAATATATATATTTTTTAAAAATAATCAACGGAAGCTACCATTGCAAACCAAATGATAAGTGAGAGCATTTCACACTATACTAAAATTTGACCTTTTAAATAGTTGCTGCATTGAAGACAAAAAAACCCTGTCTGACAGCAAGACATTACTTGCATTAAAGAAACAGAACCTAGGTTCTGTAATAAAGATGTTAAAACAAATTCAGAGAGATAATAGCTCTGAGGTAGTCAACACCCGTGGTCACTTTCTTTTCAATCTTTGCCTAAGGTTCTTTAATTTTCCCTGCATTTTTTGAGGCATAGTTTATAACAATTCCTCTCTAGCTAAAAAGCTTGAAGTATTATCTGATGTAGTCTAGCTATGGTCCATAACTTGACTAACTTTTCTTGCAATACGTAATGCTCATTAGTGCAAAGTAGCACCACTGACCTCCACAAAATTAATTACCTGAACTGGCACTACTAATTAGTGAGATTCTGGTATCCTATCTCTAGGGGAGGATGCAAGGAACTTTAAATATTTCCTCAACCAAGGACTGGAATACTGTCACAACTACCTGTCATCTGCTGTCTAATGCTGTTACATAAATACTATGTCAGGAACAGCAGTTCTGGTCACCTGCTCTTCAGAGTTCCCCTTACAGAAAAGGAGAGGCAAAATGCGTTATTTCTTGCCACATTCTCTTCCTGTACAGGCCAGTGTCACTGCTTTTGCTTAAGATGTTTTTATTGATAACAGTTCAGCAAAAGCCAAAAGTGGACACCACACCCACCACTCTGTTGACCCTTGAGTCAGAGAGACAGTTTGGATACAGCTTAACCAGCCTTCTGCCTGTGCATCTGTATCCTTTTTTCCTTTCTTCCAGAAAAGCCTAATTAAAACTGCAAAGTAAAAAAATTGCCGCTATTTTCAGGCAGCTAGCATAAATTAGGACCTTCCTGGCTCTCCCTCACTCTTTTCGCACATAGTCAAGATAGCCGATGATGTCTCTGCAGGACAATCCAGAGCTGGAGCCTAACTTCTTCATTCAACTCTTCTGGTAGAAAAGTCATACATACCTTAAACATAATCAGAGAAACAGTCAGCATACAAGATTTTATTCTCAGTTAACTATTCACCTGTGTTTGTCAAATTTACCCTATTCCCCTGTGTCACATTATGTCTTTCCTTTGCTCTGCTCTTGTACTGCTGACCTCTTCTAACCAACTCTATTTTGTGGTCTAACTTGCTTTTTTTCCTACCTTCTTTACTGACCAACGGACCAAAAATGCCAACAGAAATTATAAACACTTTTAAGACTAGAATAGGAAATGCAGATGGAAACAACAGGGCAAGGCAAGTTAAGCTACAGAATAGAGGTGTTGTTAATATAATGTATAAGGAAATACAGTATTTGCTAACATTACTTGTTGGAGACTGTTTCTGCTCTTTTACGGACTTAACTCTATCACTCAAAATGGAATTCCTGCTTTTGTAAGTCCCTCTTCTAAGAATGTGTCACATAAGCCTTCTTCTCTCCTCTATAAATTACTTATTTAAAAAAAAAAAATCAGTAAAATGAAAACAGCATTATGCATTTAGAGGTGTTCCTGAATAAGACACCTTACATTACATCCACTGTACTTTGTCCAACTGAAAAAAAAAAAAAGCCACCCCAAAACAACCAAAAACCCCAAAACTAAACAGAGACAGCAATACACAAGACTGTACAAAACAGTGGAGCATCATAAGGCTATGGAAATACAAACAAACATGCTGGATAATGCAATGATGATCTCTTCAGTACTGTTGGAGTAAGACTATTTCTCTACCATGCAAACAAACCACAGCAATGATGACAAAGTTAGCTGCAGGAGCAGGCATGCAACAGTACATGCTAAAAATGAGCAGCATGTTCTCAGGATGGGATTTCTAGATGAAAAAGTATAGTTTCATGGATGTTGACCAACTGAAGTGTGAAGCCTATAAAGAGCATCTTCCAGAATACATAGTCAAGAAGCCTCTCTCACCCCTAGCCAAGTCAAGTAGTTGCATTTGTACAGCAGGACATGTCAAATCTGATTTAGTACGGAAGTTTGACACACTGAAGTAATTTGTCTGTTCTTTTTTTTATAAACACTGTCTCCATATACTCCCTACATATTCAAGATGAATTTATGCCTGAATGCAGTATTTAGTTACAAACTACTTTGCAAGAAAAGCAATATAGCTTAATGAAAGTACCAAAGGAGATAATATTTCACATTTGTTTTTACCTGCTTTTTTTTTTTCCAACGCCCCCAGCATATACCTATGCAATTGGAGAATGCTTTGAGAAGATGACAGATCACTGAAACAGATTAAAGGCAAGCATCCTGTCACAGAGTCAGTAATTCTTTTCAATATTCTCAGGTTTACCTTCACTAGCTTACCCCTTGAATAAGGTGGCCCTGACAGGATCAAACAATGAGGAACAGTCTGCCAACCTACACAAGGCATTAGGAAAGGAAACACTAAGATGGAAAGCTACACAAGTCACATTGTAAAAGAACTGATTGAGCATTTAGACTCCTGTGTAAGGTCCAGGTTAATAATGGATTCAAGAGCAAATACTTCATCACCACTGATTTCAAGTGCATGCATTAGGTTAAGCTACCTTAAGAACCTTCTGTTTTAAGAACAGCAGGAAATAGAATACCAATTTGAGCACACTAAAAGAAAAGTTTACTTTCTGCAGGGTCTTTGAAAAGCATCTGAGATGACAATGGACTCTTTGCTTTTGGGGTTTTTATTTTTGTTTTTAAAAGAAACCAGAAGTTGAAGGAAGGCAAGCATTTCAACATGAGGAGCCCACTCAAATTTGTAGAAGTAACAAACACTAAATCCCAAACTCTTAAAATTGCAAGTTCACAAGTAAGTTTCTTTAGGCAAATGCTATCCAAGTGTTTTTTAGTTTTATTTTTAAAGAAATCTTAACTATTTAACTTGATTTAGATGCAGAAGGAAGACTTATCATATTTATCACCACCAGTAAAAAGTAGAGGGAACAAAGAGTATAAAGGTCAGGCTACCAAGTGTTATTTCCTGTCGTCAGCTACTACAAAGCATGAACTCAATTGAGTTTTCCTGATATGGGCTAACAACTCAAAGAGATGCATCATATTGCTAGTCCTGCAGACTATTATCTCCTGCCACTACTATAAACTTTCCCCAAAGCAAAGGTTTCGAAACTACACTGATTATCTAGCAACTTTCATGACCCTATGAACCCCATTGCAAGTCTTTGAGAGCCACAAGCCACGCTTCTTAAGAGTGCAAAGGCGTTCCAGAAATTCTTCACAGGCAGGAGGTATCAGTGGTTCCCCAAGGGTCTACTACTCTGTTGTAGAATGCGACCATCCTTCAACATGCAGCTGGTTCCAGGGGCAACACAATGATGTCTTTACCAGAAGCTCCTTGCCAATCATCAGCAAAAAAGTATTAAATAGAATTTCATAAAAAAAAAAAACACCAACAAACACTGGAGGGGCCACATCTGCATAGGTCTGGTGTATGCACTGCCTGTCTCACAAAACTTCGCTGTCTTGAGGAATGTAAAAAGCTCGCATCAACTAAAATTTTGAAACTCTCAGAATGATGGAATTGAATGTAAAATAGGTGGAACAGGTATTTGCCAGCCAGTTAGGTTAGGCAAAGACTGGGACTTGGGTAAACTCAGCAGGAGTCCCAAAACCAAACTAGATACAATGTGCACAATGAAAGCATGAATTTGTAATTTCTTCTTTTAGTTGGAAAGGTTTCTAGACAAAAAACACTTGGGTTTTGATGCATATTCTATCTGAACTCCTCTAAAAAGTAGTGAAAAGATGCTTTTAACTTGGATCGGGACACCTTGTCATGCTTTAGTATGCGTAATTCTGTAAGTGATCATTCCTGATAAAATAGTAACTTACTAACCAAAGAGAAGACTACTGTTAACATCACTGAAGAGCCTGCTTTATCCATTAGCCATTGACAGTAAGTTCTACCAACGGTTTCCTTTACCATTCAGGTACTTTTGTTGATCTGAGAATTTCTGTGTATTAACAGGTAAGTATGTATCTACACATGTATATGCTCTCTCTTGCTATACACACACATTTATATTAATATTATCTATTAAACTTCTTCCAAAAAGAAGCCAGCGCATGGGAATAATTCTGCAAATATAGTTGGGGAATCTCTGTTTTAACTCCCATGTAGATGTTTTGAAAGCGAGAACCTAAAGTCATGGCTTTCAATTAATCTTTTTTACCTCCCACAAAAGGTATGAATTTATATAGTAAATTGAAGCCTGCTGACAAAGTCTTTAGTCTTTACTTAACTGTCTTTTGCGGTCCATAGACTACTGAATCCACAAAGCAAATTAAACCTTCTGAAATTACTATCTCCTATTAACATCAGCTTTCAAGCACGTAAAGAATGGTACAAGCCTTTGGTCTAAGCAGCTGCTTTCTGCTTACTGCAAAAATGGGAGTACAATACATTCCAGCCAGCTACTTTCCAGATAAGCTGCACTGAGCACATCCCTTTTTACCTACAGAGAAGGAAGGTTTGCTCAAGTCCTCTATACCTTGTTCTGCAGGAAACATAGGAAGAGCAAAGTGATGGGAAATCAGATTGCTATTCAATTAGCACCGATGTTTCGCTTCTGCAGTCCCTGTTCTACCTGGAGCTTGTCTTGCAGTTCAGGTATAACTGCCCTTCCTTGCTGATTAAGCTTTCTTATTACTATCTAACGAGAATGTATTTACTCAGATTCAAGTTTGCAACAGAATGCTTTCAAGAACACTACACAAAGATGTTTTGCATGACTTAGGAGTCAGCTTCTCAGAGTATTGCTCTAGAATTTGTGCCTACACTCGCTTTCTGTCCAGATGAGCAATATCCATGATATTTACCTTGAGCTACTTAAAAATATTCCAGAGTACTGATTTCAAGTAAACAAGAAGCTGGAGAGTAGACTCCACTGTAATTATTACACAGTAATCAGAACATCAAGAAACAAGATTAGGTAACAGTGTTTATGCTAGTCTACAATTTCCACCATGCTTGGTTATAGTACTGATTTATAGCTTCAGACTTCACTGAAACAGGCAAGGAAACTCCAAACACTGCAGCCAGTTATTCAACCGTGAAAATACAAGAGATGCACTTTTCCACCTGTAGTACAACAGAACTTCAGGCTCAACACCTGCAGCAAGGGAAAGTCTTCTGCTTATCTACCAGACAGATAAATAGATGCAATGCTGGAAAGTAGCGCAGCAGCATGGCAAATTGGCCATTCCTTTCACACGCTTCAGAAATAATTCACCTTCACAGCCAGTCACAGCAATTAAAGGACAGTGAAAATTCCTTACCACAATGCTGACCAGTGCATAAAATCGAAGGTTTATAATCAGCCCTTCTGCAGCCCTCCTGCTGAGAACACTACATGCTTTCCACAACTTCTCCAAGTCATGGTATTTCCATAAAACAATACAATGTAGTATCCACGAGGCCTGGGTATTTTCAAAAATCCAGCCCTGATCCACTGCTTGTCTTACTTTCTAAAGTAATGATGGCTGCTCCCCTACATAGAATGGTTAGAGTTGGAAGGGACCTTAAAGATCATCTAGTTCCAATCCCCTGCCATGGGCAGGGACACCTCCCACTAGGCCAGGTTGCTCAAAGCCGCATCCAACTTGGGCTTGAACAGTTCCAGGGATGGGGTATCCACAACTTCTTTAGGTAGCCTGGTCCAGCATCTCACCACCCTCACAGTAAAGAATTTCTTCCTGATATCTGATCTAAATCTACTGTCTTCTAGTGTGAAGCCATTACCCCTCGTCCTATCACTACATGCCCTTGCAAAATGTCCCTCCCCATCTTTCCTGTAGGTCCCCTTTAAGTCCTGGAAAGCTGCTATAAGGTCTTCCCAGAGCCTTCTCTTCTCCAGGCTGAACAACCCCAACTCTCTCAGCCTGTCTTCCCAGCAGAGGTGCTCCAGCCCTCTGATCATCTTTGTAGCCCTCCTCTGGACTCGCTCCAACAGGTCCATGTCTTTGTTATGTTGGGGGCCCCAGAGCTGGATGCAGTACTCCAGGTGGGGTCTCACCAGGGTGGAGTAGAGGGGCAGAATCACCTCCCTCAACCTGCTGGTCACACTTGATGCATCCCAGGATCCAGCTGGCTTTCTGGGCTGCGAGCACACATTGCTGCCTCATGCTGAGCTTCTCATCCACCAACACCCCCAAGTCCCTCTCTGCATGGCTGCTCTCAATCCATTCTCCACCCAACCTGTATTTGTGCTTGGGATTGCCCCGATCCACGCGCAGGACCTTGCACTTGGCCTTGTTGAACTTCATGAGGCTCATGCAGGCCCACCTCTCAAGCCTGTATTTGATTGTTATCAAGACTGTCACTCCAGAAAGACAGCCATGGAAGTTTACACCAGACATCAAATGCAAGTGAATGGCTTTACAGCACTTGTAAAGCGATACAAATTTTCAAAGATCCTTGTATTAATCTGAACAGCAGCATTGGTGATAATCACTGTGTTCACCTTCATCTCTTCTTCTTTTCTACCAATTCTTAAGAGTGATCTTCGCAATTTATTCCCAGCAGCAATTCTTAATTGCTTTCTTCACTTGTTCCACTTCCCTCCCTAGGATTCAGAATGGAACAGGACCACTAGAAGCTTAGTATACATATTTTGTTACTGATCTCTGCTTTTGTTCTGTAGAATTCACATTTCCAGATTTGAAGGCTAAATTCAGGAACACTTGCCAAGTTACAGTTAGCTATCTGTCTGCAGTTGCAGCTTGCTAAGGCAACTCCCCTCTGAGTAAAACCCATCTAGAGTTCAGGGAACTTACAAAGAAGAAGGAAAAAAAAACGACTAAACAACAAAAAAAAGACTAAACAACAGGGGCAAGTCATATAAAGATATTCTGTCAGTCTCACACTCCTTTTGCAATAATTTTTTTAATAATGGAACTAGGCTAGACAGAAGAGGGTTCCATAATTTAAAATGGAAAAGTTTCACCTTTCATTTACAGTTTCCTGATAATATACAGCAAACATGAAAATAAACTTCTCAAGACCTCCCTGCAATTTATGTGAATTAGGCTATGGGGGTAACGACTGATGCAAACCTAGGAAAAAAACTTTCAGCATTTTAAAACTTTTTAAAGCTTTAAGATGGGCTCAGTAGGACATTTAAGATGAAGAACAAGGTCTCACTTCACAGCCAAGTATCAAGTTTTGAGTATTATGCAACCTCCTGATACTTACTTTTAATTAAGTTGCTGAGAACTTTAAGATTTTGATCTGGTTTAATCTTATGAATTGCTACAGCTTTTAAATAACTTTGATATACCGGTATTTATGGGCAGTTACAGTTCGATACAAAGTTGTTTTCCCACATACCTTTAGCAAGGTGGCTTATTTCAAGTAGGAAGAAAATTCACACACAAAATCATCGGACTTGTCCCGCGTAAATTCATGTTTGTTAGAGGTGTTGTAGTTCAGAAGAACAGCCTTGCTCACACTATTTTATTTGTTCAACTTTCTCTTCTCACCTGACAGGGATTTTTTTTTTTTTTTTAAAAGTAACCAGGAATATTTTTGCCCTTACTACAAGGGGCTAACTGTTTGCTAACTGGAACAGTATTAACTTTATTGGAAGCAGGAATCTTCAAAAATGATTTTGTATTAGAGCTTACAAATTATTCACAAGACTGCAAATTTACTGTCTTTCTAGGACATTCCTTTATACAAGAGGAAGCTTGACATAAAAATACACAAAAGTTATTAAAGTTTCTTTAGTTTTACTGTTCATAGATTTCTTTGTAATTTGCACCTAAAGTTTTTTAAAGACTTCTCTCTTCCCCTTCTTCCCACTGCATCACACACTGTGTTACATGCAAGCTTAATGGCCAGCATGTGCTGACTGATCGGCTGTCAATTACATTCTTCTTGCATTTCTTCACTTGAGGCAATAATTTTGATCTCTCTCTACCCAACTGGAAGTTTCCATAAAGTCCACAGAACACAGTTTTCTTTATTACCCCGACTGACAAAATCAGCTAACTAGTTCAACAGGCTGTGATCAGAAAGAGGGGCAGAAAGACAGATGGGTAGACTAACAGTCAGAACCACCTCTTAGAAGACAAGTCTAAACCCACTTTTTATTTGCAAGTTTACTTTGACTTCTTAAACCTTCAGCATTCATCATATTTCCAGTTCGAGAAATCTAAACTTTCTAGCACAGAAGGGACTTTTTGAACTTGGCACTATTCTAGAAAAAGAACTTAATTCCACTCCTACAAATTTGCTGTCATCCTGCATGGATGCAGGGAAGTTCTAATCTGCCCCTTCCAAACTGCAAACACTCTGCACGTGCTAGAAGACTAGTGTTCAACATCAGAGGACTGATTTTTCTTTTTTTTTTTAATTAAAAAAACAGCTGGAAAACTGTACTTTCTCTTCAGAAAACACATACGAAGTTAATACTTTCAGTTATACTGCTCTGACAGCTCTAAAGACAGAAGAAACTTGAAGTACTCTTTATCAAAAACTAAAATGAACAGCTCACTGCTCCACCCTAGTTAGAGTTTTATACAACACATATTACGCATGTGTGCCTTGCACTTTATAGACAGTAGATTTATTTTAACATTCTAACCCAGTGTTTCAATTCTGACACCTCAGACTTTTTTTTTTTCCTCAAAAGAGTAATACCACTCTGCTGGATGCTGACGCGGTTTTAATACTATTTAAGCTTTATTATGTAAGGTTTATACAAGATCATTACAGTTCTTAGCTGAAGCAATGTGAATGTAACAAGCAGATTAAGCACCTGTAAGAAAGCACATCCAGCCCTCCTAACGATGGCCTGCTTGCTGACTAGGAAGCTTTGGCACTAAGTTCAAATATGAACCAGTTGTAGTAAACAAAATATAGAATACCTATGCAAGAATAACTGAAATGAGCAAGTACTTACCTTGACTCTCCACTGCTGTTTCTTATGCTTTCTTCATCACTGTGCCCATTCATTGTAAATATTAAGAAGTTTAAAAGATAAATAGTCCACTCAGGTTACAAGGTGGATATCAAGAATCCACTTCTTGGTACTCTGTATGTTTTCCAGGTGATGTGTTTGCTCTAGTGTTCTCTGCAGGTATTCAAGATTTCTCCCAAAATACCTAAAATAATAAAGGAAAACATTTGACACAATTTAAAAGTATGTTTGCAACTAAAAAGATACCAAAAATAACACGTTCTTTCACTAACACTGAAAGGGGGCATCATGTTTGATGTCATGTTTTTAACTGAAAAATAGCTTTCTGTGTGTTACCTGTTCATATCTTATCATTTTATCACCATTTCCTTGACTGAAAAAAAAAAAAAATTAACACCTTTCCTGATGACTGTGAAAACCAGAAAAAAATCTATTTAAAAGAAGAACAGATCTTTTTATTAGTTACACTTAAAAATGAAAGAACTAAATAAAATACACAAAACGCATGAAAGTAAAGACTTTTTGTTCAACTGCAGTTGGGTCCCAGCATACAAGCTACTATGCTTCTTTAGGCAAATTTTCATTGATGGTGCTATAAAAATGGAAATTTCTGCTGGACCACTAGCTGCAGAATAGGAAATGTTATGGAAATTGCATTCCCTTTAGTATTGCAGGGTGAGAAGAACAGTATACTGCATGCCTGCACTACACCTCATGGCTTAACTTTTGCCATAGTACTGACTTTAGGAAAAAGTAGATGGAAATTTTAAAGAAAAACTGCCTGCCTGAACACATAGGTAAAAACCATAGATATTAATGCTAAGTAAAATGTATTTCATGCACAAAACATAGCGGAAGCACTTCCAGATACACACATAGTGCTTACACCCAGTTGTGGATAGAGGTGGGAAGATAAAGACGGTCCCGTTTAAAACAAGTGTCCCCACTACATCAAACCAGCAGGGCCCCACAGATGGAACGATCATTATTTCACATACAACAGCATCTTTAAATCAGATCACTGCAGTATCTGATGCAGCTAGAGAAAGTTTAGGCTCACGGTAAATGGACTGCAAGTATAAACTCACTGATAATCAGATAAAGAGCAGCGCCTCTCACAGATTTAGTGGTGTCAAAGCGATTAGGGGCTCGCCTGCTGGCTGCCTGCCTTAAGGTGCTCTCCTCTAATAAGCAACAGCCCAATCCACAGCTCCTCGGGTGGTGGTGGTGGGAGGCGGGGAAGCCTCGCCCCGGGGTCGGGAATGCCCTGCGCTCAGGCACCATCTCAGGCACCGGGGCCACTCCGGCCAGCAAACAAAGGCGATGAGGGAGGGGAAAGCGATAGGCAGGAGCCCTGCAACTCCGGAGGGGCCCCCACGCGAGGTCGGGGACCCCGCGGCGGCGGCGGAGGCGCCGGGCCGGGCGGCTCCCCGCGGCCCGACGGCCAGGCCGCGNCGCGAGGTCGGGGACCCCGCGGCGGCGTCGGAGGCGCCGAGCCGGGCGGCACCCCGCGGCCCGACGGCCAGGCCGCGCTCCGCGCCGCCCGGCAGCAGGCTCCCCGCCGCCTGCCCTCCCGGGCGGACAAACACCCGCTGGCCCCCGGGCCCGGCACCCTCTGGACTCCGGGAAACACCGCGAAGAGCGGCGAAACTTGGTCCCTGCCGCCCGCTCCCTACTCTGCGGCGATCCTGCCCCGAGCCCTGGGCCGCCCGCGCCGCGCTCCCGCGGCCTCCCACGGCCGCTCTCCCTTCTGCCCGCCCCCAGGGCGCTCCCGCGGGAGCCCGGGCCAGGGCTGCCTCCCGCCCCCGGAGACGGCCCGCCGCTAGCGGCGCGGCCTGCACAGGCGCCGCTGCCGGCCAAGGCTCCCTGGCAGCGTCTCCAAGGCCGCCGCTGTCCTCCATGCTCGCTTCCCCCGGCGCCCCCCATGGCCAGAAGAGAGACACGGCCCCTCTCCTACCTCCCGGGCGGCTCGCCACTGGCTCCCCCCGCAGGAGCCAGCGAGAGCGGCTCGACCAGGGCTGCCCGCCTCGGCCCTCGCAGCTCGCTCCCTCCCTCTCTCTCTCCCTCCCTCCCTCCCTGCGCGGAAAACGGCGAGCGGGCCCAAGAACGCAGCCCCGCGNGGGCCCCAGGCCCCATCTCCTCAGCACCGCCCGCCCCTCTCCTTCCATCTTCGGAAGCCGCACAACTCCCAGCCGGCGAAAGGGAGAGGAGCCATGGCGGGCCTCTGCCTACCTGCGTGCGCCCGGCCAGGCCTTCCCAGGGCCGCCCCGGCCCGAGTCTGCGCTACGCGCCACGGGGAGGTTCGTGCCGCAGCCCAGGGTCGGGGGCTGCTCCCGCGGCCGCGGCGGGGCCTGGGCCGCCGCTCCTCCCGCTGGCCGCCGGCTCCTCGCAGCCCCGCGCCGTGGGCTCGTTCGCCGGCTGGAACAATGGGGCCCCCGAACCGGGCAGGGAGGGGCGCAAGGGAGAACCGGGGTGGGCGCTGCGCCGCTCTGCTCCGCCACCGCTTCTCAAGTCCTACCGACCGCCGCCATCACGCTGCCGCTCCGCTCAGCCTCCCCCTCCCTCGGTCGGATGGAAACCCCGGGCGTGATGTCAGCCCTGCGCCCTGGGACCGACCGGCAGGAGGAGGAGGAGCCACGGCCGGGGGCGACGGGCAGCGCCGCCGGGCCGCCGAGGCGGGGGGTGGGGGCGGGGGGAGAAGATGGGATGGGCCGCCCGCCGCGCCGGGGGCCGGCGGGGCTGGCGACGGCGGCGGCAGCCGCCCGCCCTCCTTCCTTCCTTCCCTCCCTCGCTCCCTGCCTGCCGCACGGAAGGGGCGCGGGGGCCGGGACGGCCGCCGCTCCCGTCACCGTGTGAAGAAGGCGCAAGGCGCGGCCCGGGCCGGAGGGGCGCCATGACCCGAGCGGCGCGGCCCTGAGCCCGGCGCGGGCCGCCCCGATAGCGTTCTGCGCAGCGTGGGGTTGGTTTCTTTTGGTTGTTTTGGGGTTGGTTTTTTTTTGGTGTTCGCTGTGGGGTTTTCGGCGTAAAATCACAGCCCGGCGACGGACGCGGCCGCACTTCTTAAACTACGCAGTTACAAGTGGCAGCCAGGCGCCTGCGGGGGGGCGGGGGGCGCTGC